>PITA01015897.1:0-48426 GCA_004023965.1 Spilogale gracilis
GCAAATGGAGATCTGCAAGAAGGAGGGAAAACAGTAGAACAAAGAGTACAATCGGAGCTTTGAGATCTTGTTGACTGAGGCACAGACTCGGGAAAGGCAAGAGGACATCAGAAATCCCAGCAGAAACAAACATAAGTAATTTTATAAGAAAGATGTGAAATATGTATCACATACACTAACAGATGGAATGATTTTGACAAAATGACAAAGAAAGAGCATCCATTTGAACCTGACTCTAGGCACAGTCTCTTTGGAGTATCACAGGAAATGTGACACTGTAACTACAGAGAACACTCAGGTCTGTGGTAAATGATTTAACAAAGTCCTAATTATGCAAATCCTTTTCATTATTTTCAACTTTGGAAAAATCACAAGTAACATGCTGGTGACAGCAAATGTAAATTACACTTGGCAGTGCAAAAATAATGGTGTAACTGCCTGGGAATGGAAAGCTGAAGAGGAAAACTATTGAAAAGGATTTGAGGGCTTGTGTCTCATCTGCCTGGGAAGGAGGTAAGAGATACTGACCAAATGGGTGGCCGAAGAAGGGGGAGCTTAAAAGTGGCAAGAACAATGGAACTTGATAATGCCACATTATAGTGGGAGAATATGAAAAGGTGTGAATAAGCTGAATCCTTTTCTTTCTTAGAAGAAAATCGGTAGATAATATATAAAATAGATAAAATATCAATGAGTTATAATGAGCTAAAACCAGGCATGAGTTATAGCGCTGCGTTTAGGGACCCAAAAGGGGGAAGTTGGGAGCGGTTACTTTTCTTTGTAAGAATTTCTAAATTATTTGTTTGGTGACTATGTGTCAGTTATTGGTTTCATAAAAACAAAACAAACAAGAAAGTTATAAAAAGAGCAAGTGCATTGTGAGCCATCTTTTACTAAAAACAACCTGGATAAAATGTCTTCTGAGTCTCTGGAGGAGCAGTAAATCTCATAAAACTAGGTTTATTTATAACAAGAAGGGAGCAAATGGCATGTACAGAAATCAGACATGTCATTTTTCTTTTTCCCACAACAGAACAATTAAGCTTTCATCAGGACTTAATGACAGGATGACATTCTGGGGTTTGGAGGGTAAGCACATCTTCTTCATTATCAAATCAAAAAATATCCTGTATCAAGAGGCACTCTTTATCCTGGATTCTGCCCCTACACAACCTCCCTGCAAGCCCCATCATCACCCCTGATAAAGATGGAAATCAAACATTCCCTCATGCTAACAGCATTTCCTCAAGATTGCTGTTTCTTAGCCATTTCATATTAATAGCGCCAAAAATCGACAGCAAGTGCACATTTGAATACCCAGCGTGGTACATTTCCCAGAATGCAATTTTGAATGGGCTAGTTGTTTGAGATTGGCAAGACACTAGTGATCCATGTTTGGGCTACCATGCCCATCTGTCCTGAGGGCCTGGCATTCATGTTATTTAGAACAGCCTGGGTAAGCTTATTATCGCACCCTCTGTTCACAGAGAAGTTTGGTTCTGAGTTCAATTACAATCCCTAGCAGTTTAAATGATAGCTGCTGTGCTATAATCTAAAATAAATTGCTTTTCTCAAGAAGCCATGTAAGCTTTTGCACTGCAACTTAGCAAAGCGGCTGGTTTGATCTCATCTGAAATTCAAACGGGGTACAAAAGTTGGAGCTCTGAACTCCTGTTTTTAACCTTGAATGGCATTCTTCTACAATTTGGGAGCTCTCCATTTATGCACAATTCCTATCCTGGAACTAGATTTCTGAGAAAGCAACATCATGTTTCCATTTTTTTTTTTTAATGCAAATCATTGTGTTGCTTTTGTTTTTATTTTTCAATGCAATCCTCACACTTGGGATTTTTGAAAGAATTCTATTACTTCAGGGCAAGATTTCTTCTCCCTGTTCTCAGGGCTAGGACACTGGTCCACCACAGACCAGGACAACAAAAGTATATCCATTAGCATCTAAATGAATCCAGGTACCACTGCGAAAGCGCTCAAATTCACCTCCTTCCCCTCTCCTTACTGGGAAAGGAGATAAAGGAAAGAAAGTTGGCTAGTGCTCAAAAGCTGAAGTGGAAATTCTACCTTCCCCTACTGGTCACATCCCTGTGAGTTCTCCCCCAAATTCCCATAAGCTTGAGCTCATAGCTTCCTCTGAGCACACCCAGACCAGTGTCTCAGGAGGTACATAGCTGCCTTAGCACTTCTCAGATGGAGATGGCTACTGATCCCTTCGATGCCTTCCCACAAAGGCAGATGAAAGGTTTCCAATGTTCACTCCGTTCTTTCAGATTATTTATTTATTTATTTATCCATGACCCAGCAACCCTATCCCTCCCCCCCACCCCCCAGCAACCTTCAGTTTGTTTCCTGAAATTAAGAGTCTCTTATTGTTTGTCTCCCGCCCCAGTTCCATCTTGTTTCACATTTCTTTTTTAACAAGGCAACATACTTAACACTGCTGTTTTTCCACCAGTCAACAAGAGAAAACTGCCCTTCCAAAAGATTTTTCACACGTACAAAAATAATCCATTCATACTTTCCCTTTTCAGATACTTTTTTTTTTTCTATTGAGATTGAAAGAAACTGGTTTGGGGTATGATTGTGGTATGCCCTCAGCAGCATTTCTCTGAAAAGGGAAACCTCTTTATTCCAAAAAAAAGAATAGCTAGATCAAAAACCCAGAATGAAAACTTTAGACCCATTCAAACTCAAACTTAGAGCCACTATGAAAGCAAGGAAGTTCTATTTCTTTGTATCACATGCCTGCAGCCAAGGCAAGGGAGAAGAAGGAATGTTCTTCCTGTGGTATGTGAATCCTTCAGTTCTGTTGCATGAAATCAGGAATCCCAGAGACAAACTGTGCTGTTTTTGACCAGGGTTCTTAGGGGAGATTAGGAACTGTCCCAATAATGGGGGTTGTCTGGCATGTAGGAAACATTCTAAATGTTGCTAAAAGATCTGCAGTGTATTATCTCCACACAAAAAAGAATTGTCCCCCCAGGATGCCAAAAGATTCCCCCTTGGGAAACACTGACCTCAGTTGAGAGAAAAGTTCAATGATGCAATAAATTAAAATGAGTTCCTTGCCCTGGATCCCTCATTTTTCTCATTTTGCAAACCCTGGGCTATTAGCAGAAAGTAACTGAAGGAATCATCTAGTGGTTTATAGAAGGTAAGTCATTTAAAATAAATATGTATTAAGTACCTCCTATGTACGGTGTAGTTAATGCTCTACAGATATCAGATCACAATCTTCCCTTTTAGGAAGCTTAAAATGCCATTTTTCTCCATAAAGTTTTCCCTAATGCTTTAAGATACAAGTAAGTTGCCAGTAAAGAGAGAGAATAGCCTATCAGTTAGGGCTGTGGATACTGGAGCGGAAGATTCTTGGATTCTAATCCAAGTCCTGCCACTTACTAGGCCAGTGACTTTAGAGTATTGCTTAATTTTACTGTGCCTTGCTTTCCTTATTGGAAAATGAGGATCATACTGCTGCTTGCTTCACAAGGTTGTTCTGAGGATTAAATGGAGTTATTAACATAAAATCGTTAGAACAGTACATAGCACATGGTAAATTAGGCTCAAAGTATTATACATACATAATTTATACATCTATATTTTAGAAAGTGTTTAATATATAATTTTAGTTGAACTTATTTTGCAATAATTAAAGATTCACATGCATATGTAAGATATAATCCAAAGAGATCCCTTGTATCCTTTATCCAATTTCACCTAGTGGTAATACTTTGAACAACATAGTTTAACAGTACAGCTATGAGACTGACACTGATACAATATACTAATCTTATTCAGAGTTCCCCCCAAATTCCAGTTTTACTTGTATTCATTTCAGTGTGTGTGTGTGTGTAGTAAGTTCTACACAATTTTGAAACTTGGGTTGGGTCATCACTTTTCTCACTACAAGGATCCCTCATGTTACTCTTTGATTATTATACCCACCTTTCTCTTACCCCAACCCACCCTCATCTCCTTCCCTTAAGTTCTGGCAATCATGGATCTATCTTCCGTTTCTAAAATTTTGTCATTTTGAAAGTGTTATATAAATGGAATTCAAAAAGTTGTAACTTATTGGGATGATTTTTTCCCTCATCATAATTTGCTGGAGAATAACCTAAGTTGTTGATTGTACCAATTGCTCATTCCTTTTGATTGCTGAGTAGAATTCCATGGGTACCACAGTTTATCTAACCATGTATCTGTTCAAAACATCTGGGCTATTTCCAGATTTTGGCTGTTATGAGTAAAGCTGCTATGAATATTTATGTACAGTTTTTATGCGAACATGAATTTTCTTTTCTCTGAGATAAATGCTCAAGAGTGTAATTGCTCAGTTATATGGTGGTTGCATGCTTAGTTTTGTAAGAAACTGACAAACTCTTTTCCAGGATGGCTGGGACATTTTATATTGTCACTAACAATGTATGTGTGATCAGTTTCTCTGTATACTAATAATTGGTGTTGTCGTTATTTTTTGTTAAGCCACTCTGATAGGTGTGTACTGAAATTATGGTTTTAATTTGCAATTCTCCGGTGGCTAATGATGTCAAATATCTTTTAATGCACTTATTTGGCATCCACAAGTCCACTTTGGTAAAATACCTGTTCATGTCTTCTGGTGTCCATTTTCTAATTGGTTTGTTTGGGTTCTGTTTGTTTGTTTTACTGTTAAGTTTTAGGAGTTCTTTATATATTCTAAATACTAGTCCTTTTAAAACATGTGGTTTATAAATCTCTTCTTCCAGCCTGCAGATTGTTTTTTCATTTTCTTCACCTGTGTTTTCAGAGAAAAAGTTTTAATTTTAATGAGGTCCAATATGCATTGATTGTTTCTTTTATGGATTTGTGCTTTATGAGGCCAAGTCTAAGAACTCCTTGTCTAGCTTTAGATCCCAGCAATTTTTTCCTGTGTTTATTTTTCTAAAAATTTTATAATTTTATATTTAAGTCTACAACCATTTTGAATAAATTTTAGAAAAAGATACATGGTTTAGATCAGTATTCATTTTTTTGCCTTTTTTGCCAGTGCTAATTGGATGTCTAATGCTCCACCACCATGTGTTGAAAAGCTAGACATCCTTCACCGAATGGTTTTGTATCTTAGTCAAAAACCATTTGAACATGTGTATGATGGTCTATTTTTGGGCCCTTTATTCTGTTCCACTGTGTCCTCTGTTGTACTACATGACTTGACTAAGAGAGCTACAGAGTTAGCTTTAATATTAGGTGAGTAATTCTTGTCTTATTTATCTTATGCTATGATTGTTTTGGTCTATTACAGGACCTGTGTCTTTACATATACACTTTAGAATAAGCCTCCTGGAATTTTGTTAGGAATTGGATTAAACCTATCATTTCTGGGGACGACTGACATCTCTACTACGTTGAGACTTTTAAGTCTTTTCATTTATTCAAGTCTTCTTTGATTTCTTAAACCAGTGCTTTGTAATTTTAATAATACAAATCCTGCACATATTTTATTAAGTGTATATCTAAGTATTTCTTTAGAACTTTTGTAAATGGCACTGCATTTTAAATTTGGGATTCTGCATATAGAAATATTATGTATATATACATGCAACTGATTTTTCTGTGTATCCTGTGCCCTTGCTGAACTCATTTAGCTTGTTGATATGGTGGAATACATTAATTAACTTTAAAGTATTAAACCATCCTTGCACATCTGGAATAAACTCCATTTAGGGTTCTTTTTACACATTACTGAATTTGACTTACTAATATTTTGTTTGGTATTTCTGTATCAAAGTTGACAAGATATAGGACTGTAATAATCTTTCCTTCCTCCCTTCCTTCTTTTCTTCCTTTTTTTTTTTTTTTTGTGGTCTTTATCCTATTCTGGTATCAGGACATTACTAGTCTCATAAAATGAGTCTGGAAGTTTTCCTGTCTTTTCTATTTTCTGAAAAAGATTTTGTAAAAATTATATTAATTCTTTTAAACATTTAGTAGACTTCCTCATTGAAACCCTGTGATCCTGGAGTGTGTTTGGGAAGAATTTTAAGTACTAATTTAATTTTGTTAATGGATTTGAGGGCTATTCAAGTTGTTCATTTCACCTTGCCTGAATGTAGGTAGTTTATGATTTTTGAAAAATTGATTTACTTCTTTGAAGTAACTGAATATATGAATATATGAGATTATTCAAATTAATAAGATAACCTTATTATATTTTAATGACTATAGGACCTGTATTTTATTCCCTAGTTCTTTCCTGATACTGTTAATTTTGTTAACTGTCAGTCTTGCCATTTATCAATTTTTAAAAATTTTTTAGACTAACCTGCTTTTTGTTTCATTGACTTTATCTTTTTCCTATTTCATTGATGTCTACCTTTACCTTTATCATTTCCTTCTGTCTGTTTGTCTTTAGCTTATTTTCCTTTCCTTTTCTACCTGCTTGAGGTAGGAACTTAAGGTTATTAATTTGAGACATTTTGTCACTTCTAACATAAGTATTTAGTGGTATAATTTTCCTTCTTAATACTGCTTTAGCTGCTGCCTACATATTTTATTATGTTTTCATTTTCATTTAGCTCTCTGTACCTTTAAATTTCCTTTAAGACTTCTTCTTTGACCTAATGATATTATAGGAGTATGTTGCTTAATTTTCACATTTGGAATTTTATCTGTTGTCTTTTTCTTAAGATTTATTCATTTATTTGAGAGAGAGAGAGAGAGAGAGAGAGAGAGAGAGAGAGAGAGAGAGAGAAAGAGCAAGCAAAGGAACTGGAGGAATGGCAGAGCAAGAGAAAGAATCCTCAAGCAGACTCCTCGCTGAGCATGGAGCCAACACAGGGCTCATTTCCAGGACTCTGAGATCATGACCTGAGTCAAAATCAAGAGTCAGATGCTTAATTGACTGAGCCACCAATGCACCTGTTCTGTTGTCACATATTAATATAACCACTCTGGCTTTCTAAAAAATTAATATTTGCATAGTACATCTTTTCTTATCCTTTTGTTTTTCAACTTACCTAATCTCTGCGTTGGAAGTGGGTTAGTCATAAGCAGTATATTGTTAGACTGTGTTTATTTGTCCACTGTATCAATTTTTATCTTTTGATAGCTGATATAGGTGATTTACATTTAAGATCATTAAGATATGTTAACACTTTAGTCTACTTCTTATTACTTGTTTTCTATTTCTTTCCTCTGGTTCTTAATCTTTTCTTGCCTTCCTATGGATTACTTGAACTTTTTTTAGAATTTCACCTTTATTTAGAGCTGTTTTAGATGCACTTCTTTGTATAGTTTTCATAATGGCTGCTCTAGACATTATTATTGACTATGTGACTTATTACAACTGACCATTATGAATATTTTAGGACTTTGAGCAAAATGTGAAAACCTCACTTCCATTTAAATCCCTTTACCTTTCCCACTTTTAAACACGATTGACCTAAGTATCAGATGGTATTATCATTTTTGTTTCAATCATCTCATAAAGAAGAGTTTACTGTATGTCTCCATAAATCTCTTCCCATTGTTTCTTCTGCATCATTCTCCAATATTTCATTTTTTATCTTTTACTTTCTGCTTGAACAACTTCCTTTAGCCAATCTTTTAAGAGTCAGCCTGCTAACAACAACTTCTTTTAGTTTTCCTTCATTCAAGAATGCTTGTATTTCTCCTTCATTCCTGAAGGACAGTTTTGCCAGATATGGAATTCACAATTGACAGTTCTTTCAGTACTTCAAAAAATATTGTGGCACTTCCTTCTGTTCTCCATTGTATATGATGAGCAATCAGCTGTCATTGGAATTGATATTCTTCTGTAGGTAAAGTGTTCTTTTTCTTTGACTACTTTCAAGATTTTTTACCTGTTTGTATTCCAGTTTTGAAATTTTAAAAGAAATCCAAAGCATGAATTTCTTTTGCTCTATCACCTTTGGGTTTCAGTCATCTTCTTAGAGCTATACATTTGTGTATTTCACCAAATTGGTCAAGGTTTTCAGCCTTTATTTCTTCAAACACTCTTTCAGCATCCACTTCTGCTGGACACCAATTTAATATGGATGTTGGATCTTTTGTTATTGTCCACAGGTCCCTGAGGCACTGTTCACTTTTCCCATCTATTTCCTCTCTATAGTTCACATTGTTTTCTCCTTGTATTCAATAATTCTATCATCTCTCATCTCCACTCTACTATTAAGAATATTCAGCAATTTTTTTTTAATTTCTGCTATTGTAATTTTCAGTTCCATGGTTTCTATTCAGTTCTATCTTATAATTTCTATTCATTTTCTAAGATTTCCTATTTTTAAAGTTTGTATCAGAAGAATTTGTGATTGTGGTGAATTATTTAGATGACAGCTGTTTTTAAAACTTTGTCAGATGATTCTAACATCTGATTCATCTTGGTACCAGTTGATAGTCTTTTCTCATTCTATTTGTGATTTCCTTGGTTCTTGATATGATGGGTGATTTTAAAATTACATGATGGACATTTTGTCTATTATGCTAGATGACTCTGGGTTCCAATTGAATCATTTATTTTAGGAGGCAATCAATCCTTATCATGTGGCTACTTTTATGAGCTGTAGTTCCAATGGTATTCTAATTTTCACTCTTTGGGATGTTACTTTGGTCTGCTTTATTTATCTACCATCCTTAGGATTCCCACTGTTCCTTCATCACTTCACTGCCTCAAGGGGTGGAAGAGGTTTCCCTAGACTGGGCCTTAGTTGTCTCTCAAAGGGAGAGGGATGTGGTGAGAATCTTGTACTGGTATCCCCAGCTGCCTTAGTGTCTCTGAGCAAGAGAAGAGCATTTTAGGCATAAGGGGACAAAGAAGCTTTCTGGAATTGGCCATTTATTGTGGTTGCAGCCCCCTTGCTGGGTTTGCCTACTTGCTGCAATATCTCTGGACAGGTGAGAGGCATCTGAGGCCTAAAAAAAAATGACTTTCTGGATTAGTCCATTTGCTAGAGCTGGGTCTCTCCTGCTGTTTTGCCTGCCAGTCTCGGAATCTCTTGCTGGGAAGGACAGTCTCAGGTCCAATAGGAAAGGAAAACATCTCCTCTGGCCAATTATTTTTGGTGAGGCATTCATCAATCCTCTTGCTGGTGGTGTCAAACTTATTTGATGTTGCCAGAGAGAGTCCCATTCAATTAGGAAAAGAATAATCTTCCATGGGATTTTTCCCATCACTGGGTGGGGCACTGGAGAATACCTGGGTTGGGTGGCTTCTTCTGTGGGGAAGGAGGACTCTAGACACCCTGCTACTGTGCTGCTCTTTCAGTCCTGGGGTCTCAAACCAGCTCATCTTCTTCTTATCACCTCTCAGGGTCCTTATTTCGTTGTGTCTTGCTGCATTACTGGAATTCATAATTGTCCTTTGGATAGAGTAGGAAGGAAAACATGTGTCTACACCATTTTTGCTGAACCGGAAGTCTCTGTTTACTATATTTTTAATTTTATACTTCCATTCAAATTTCTTATGGCACTTAACCATTTTTTACCTTATGTTTATATGAGTACATTCACAGAAGCTAAGATTTAAAATTCTTGAGAATTTCTCTTTATATATTTTTGATGCCCTGAACAAGGTATGTTCTCCCTGAATAACTCTTATGAATGAATGTATGCATGAATTAATAAATGCTTATGCAGGGGCGCCTGGGTGGCTCAGTTGGTTGGGTGACTGCCTTTGGCTCAGGTCGTGATCCTGGAGACCCAGGATCGAGCCCCACATCAGGCTCCCTCCTCGGTAGGAAGCCTGCTTCTCCCTCTCTCACTCCCCCTGCTTGTGTTCCCTCTCTGGCTGTGTTTCTCTCTGTCAAATAAATAAAATCTTAAAAAAAAATGCTTATGCATATTTTCTTTGGGGGTATCCAATGGAGCAAGACTTACCTGTTAAGAGGGAGGCTGTTGGCAGAATGTAAATGTGACTGATAAGTGCCCACACCTATAAATGCACATAGGAGTAACAATGAGAATCTTGCTCAATGTGATTTAGTAAAACATGGCTCAGATCCTATGCTCACTTGGTCATAAACTCCCTGAGATTATCACACTCATTTTTCTCCTTCCAGTAGATCAGAAAATGCGGTAATGGTAGGGCACACCTCCCCACCATCATTTCCTATATTATTCCCCTCTAGCCTATACTCTTAAACACACACACACACACACACACACACACACACACACACACACACCCTTCAAGCATTCAATCTTCCAGAGAAGGTGGGAAGTTAAAAAGGGGAACATGTCACATTTTCTTTCTAAAAATGAAACCACCACATCTCCAATAAAAAAGTAAAAAACACTAACACTTAATAAGAAATGGTACAGAACAATATTGCTAGGAAGCTCCAAGTTTTTAGAGCTCACAGAAGCATCACTAAAGATTGCACGTAAGAGATAGAAGGCCCCAGGCAGGGGATGCAACAAAACGTGAGGCCAGCTCCCTGCTTGAGCTCAGAAGTAGAAGTGATGGGATAGCAAGCAACAAGAGACCCTGGGCAATTGAATTCTCTCACTGAGAAGGAAAGAACTGGAAATGAGGGATTTCAAATGGAATAGGCTGTATGCTTGACCTCCCATTTAAGTACTGGAATCATGCATTGTTAGCTCATTTGAGTTCTTGGTCTTTTACGATCCCCAGGCACTGGTCCCTCATATTTGCTACACATACTCATCTCCATTTTGGTTTTGGTTATGATGAGCAGAAGTTTAAATTTTTAATGATGTCAAATCTACTACTCTCTTATGATCTTTTCTTTTTGCCCTTAAGTTTATAAGATCCTCTCTCACTGTAGTTGGGATCCTTATTTCCATTTTGGATTTCTAATGCTTGATTTTATATATTTATTGCTTTAATCAGGTTAAAATTAATTTTAGGGTATGGTGTGAGAGAGACTAAAATTCTTCCAACTTGAGTGCATTCTTGGTAAGTAAAAAATCTGTCTTCCCAGAGCAGAAAACTCAGCCTAAACTCAACCATGCTGCTCAGCTTTCGAGGGAGGAATGGAATGAATGAGGCACTTTTCTTAAACAATGAAAACCTCATTATGTTTCACTGGGGACTTAAGACAACCTTCTTTCGTCATTTCTTAGTACCTCTTACCTTTTCTTTAGAGTGGGGATACAGATATCATACACTGTATCCCCAAGGATAAGGCAATTTCTTCAGCTCATCAAGTCTTCTGAGCATGTTCTGAGTAAAAGATTTTCCATTACTGGTGACACTGTATATACAAGGCCCTCCTGGAGAATGGAAGCAGTGGAAACAGAACTCCAGAAAACATGAAATGAGCTATAGAGGGCTTCTCTCCTTTACGAATGGTCTTGGAAGGAAAATAAGTCTTGGTATTTAGAGCATATTAGATATCACCTCTCAGACTCCAAAATTCTCTTCAAACTTTATCTGTTTAATTTAAAAGCAAACGGTGCTTCAATGTTGGCATTTCTGACTTAGGGATGTCAGTATAGTAAAAGGTGGATTAAGCAGGGAGAATGTATGGCCTTGTGGCCTTGTTCTATTTAATAAATGGTCTTAGGGAATTCTGAAAGTAATAGTCTCATTTTTAGTTGGTAATTAACATAGTGACTGCCAGAGGAGAACTGTCCAACTTGTGTCATATTCCCACAGTGGGTCCATAAAATACAATATTCTTCAGAATGTACAGTTTGTCTACTTGCATTCATCCTACAAGGTATACTGACTTCTTGCTGTGAGCCTGAACCTGAAGGGAATTCACAATAAAGGATGGTCCTTCTCCTCACAAAACCCACCCAAAATGGGTACACTCACTCAGAGTTATGAAAAAACACACTTTCTAATTTGTAGATTATGCTAAACTCGATTGGGCGGGTAGAATCCTCTGCTAAATTTTTCTTTTAGCCACAAAACTATATCACCAGGTAAAACCTAAAATGGCAGCCCAACATATAAAAACGAATAAAAGACAAAAGCTAAATGGTCAAATGGAGAGTAGTTTTCACAGGGCATTGGCCTTGTCTGAAACACACATTCTCTCTCTCTCTCTCTCTCTCTCTCTCTCTCTCTCTCTCTTCCTAGAGTTTCACAGAGCAGTACAAGTACTACCACTGTACTTGATGAATTGATGGACAGAAAGAAGGAGGAAGAGATAGACAGAAATATGATAAAGCAAGCACGGTAGGATGTTAATGGCAGACTCCATGTTTGGGTATATAGGGAGCTCACTAAAATTTTTTCAGTTCTTCTGCTGTTTAATGTTTTTAGAATATAATATTGGGTAAATAAAATCTGTCCTTGCTTCCTATATTTTGAGGCTCTATGATTAGTTATGTAAACATGCATTATTATTATATGCCCTTGGTGAATTGAGCCCTTTATCATTATAAGGAATCCCCCTTTTTTTTTCTTTTGGTAAACCTTCTTGTCTTGAAGTTTACTTTGATTAATAAAGCCACATTAACTTTCTAAAAATTAATATTTGCATGGTATATATTTCAACTCTTTTTGTCTTCATTTTAAAGTGCATGTGTTGTGGCCAGCATATAGTTAGGTCCTATATTTTTATTTGTACTGATAATCTATGACTTTTAATTGGGGTATTAAGTCTATTAACATTGGATGTAACGATATGGTTAGGTTTCAAATTTACCATATAGCTCTTCATTTAATATCTGTACTACTTTTTCCCTATACTACCTTGTCTTCCTTCTTTCTGTTAAAATGAATATTTTCTAGATCCTTCTTTCTACCATTGTTGTCTTTTTAATTATACCTTTTTGTAGTGTGTGCGTGTGTGTGTGCACCTTATGACTAACAACATGCTTCCTTATCTTATCAACATGCCTCCTATTTCATTAATACCATTTCACATAAAGTAGAAGAATCTTATGACAATGTAGCTGCATTTACAGCTCCCTTGTGCACTGTGCTATTGCTGTCACCTTTTACTTTTATGTAAATTATAAACCCCACAGTATTTTGTTGTTACTATTGCTTTAAACATTGTTATCCTTTAAGAAACTAAGAGAAAATAAAAGCAGTGTTTTTAAAAAACATATATTAATCTGCATATTTGCCGTTTCTAATGTTCTTCATTATTTCACATAGATCCAGTTTACCTTTACCATTACCTTCCCTTTAGCCTAAAGAACTACCTTTAGCATTTCGTGTAGTGCACGTTGGCTGGTAGTACATTTTCTTAGATTTTGTTTATCTGAAAGCATCTTAATTTCATGTTCATTTTTGAAGTACAGTTGACCCTTAAACAACATGGGTTTCAACAGTGCGGGTTCACTTACATGTGGACTTTTTATATAAATACAGTACAGTACTATAAATGTACTTTCTCTTCTGATGGTTTTCTTAATCACATTTCTTTTTGCTAGCTTACTTTATTGTAAAAATGTAGCACACAATACATGCAAAATATAAAGTATGTGTTAATGTGTTTATGTTATATATAAGGATTCTGATCAACAGTAGGCTCTCAGCAGTTTCTCTTCTGGTGGGAGTCAAAAGTTATATGTGTGTTTTCAACTGCACTGGGGTCAAAACCCCTAATTCTAGCATTGTTCAAGAGTCAAGTGTAATTCTATATTCCATGGACACAGAAAACTACATTAGCATATTTTTTCATTCTGCATTTCTTTCTGCATGTCATTCCATTGTCTTCTAGGTTTTAATAGTTTTTGTTTGAGAGACTAAAATAATTCTTACCATTGTTTCTTATATAGAATGTGAATTTTTCCCTCTTCTGACAGCTTTTCTCTTTACCTTTATATTTTAGCAGTTTGGCTATGACATACCTAGATGTGGTTTTCTTTGTATATATCCTGACTTGATTTGCTAAACATCTTAAACTTATAGGTTGATGTTTTTCCCAAAGTTAGGGAACTATGGACCATTATTCCTTAAAATATTTCTTTGACACATTCTCTCCTCTTTTCTGAGATTCCAGTTACACAAATATTAGACTACTTGCTTTTGCCCCATATGCTCTGAAGACATTTTTTTTCCCTTTTCCTCTCTGTCCTTCAAATTAGATCATTGCTCTTGATCTGTCTTAAGTTTACTGACTCTTTCTATAGTCTCTAATTTCCAGTAAAGCCAGTAAGTGAATTTTTCATTTCAGAAATTATCATTTGCAGTTATAGAATGTCCATTTGTTTCTTTTTTATATTTTACATTTATTTATCTAAAATAACCCATCTTTTCATTCATTTTATATCATCCATTTTATGTCCTTTAAGTCCTTAAACTTATTAATCACAGCTCTTTTAAAACACTATCTTCTAATTCTAATGTATAGGTTAATTCAGAGTCTTTTTCTATTGATTGC
The DNA here is from genome assembly GCA_004023965.1 of Spilogale gracilis. Taxonomy (NCBI): domain Eukaryota; kingdom Metazoa; phylum Chordata; class Mammalia; order Carnivora; family Mephitidae; genus Spilogale; species Spilogale gracilis. The sequence goes on from PITA01015897.1 coordinate 14,325, forward strand.
TTTTTTCTTGTTGATGGGTCTTCTACTTCATGAGTCCAGTAATGTTTTATTGTATGCTGGATACTGAATGATATATTCAAGTTATCTACATTGTACTGTCTTCTCTAGGAGTTTTGATCTAGCAGGCAATTAAATTACTAAGAGATCTTCTTTATCCTTTCATTGTCAGGACTGGTCTGCTATGAATCTCTTCTTGGCCTTAAAACATGACCTTCCTCTAGAGCATGGCCCTCACTCCTAAAGCTCTCTTTTCTGGGGTCTCAATTGAATACCCAAGAGTTCAATGGCATCTCTTCTGTCAGGCTACAATATAACTCCAACATCTCCCAGCTCTGGTAGCTTTCTTTGACTCTTGGTCCCACAGCACCCAGCCTCTGCTAGGCCTCGGGGAGTCCTGCCCTGCTGATTTACACTAAGACCTCACACAGTGACCTACAGAGGAATACCCATGCACATTTCCAGGTGCCGTCTCCCATGCATGTCTTTTTTTCTGTCAGTACTCTGCTCTGTGAATTCTAGCCGCCTGACAGCCTCAAACTACAAATCCTGCCTCCTCGTTTCACTAAAACCACCACCTACTGTTTGGCTCTACCTCCATATTTTTGGTCCAGGGAATGCACCTCTGGGCAGAAAACCAAGGTGAAGATAAGACCTGTCTCAAGTGTTTATCTCCCCTCAAAGATCAAAGTACTGCATTGCCTATTAGTCAATTTCTCTAAATAGTTGCCTCATACATTTTATCTAATTTTATAGTTTTTCATGAGAGGATGTCAAAAGTAATCACAGATGTCTCATTGTGGCTGACAGCAGAAGTCCTCAATTTTCTAAAATCACTGTCTTTGAAAACTGAAGTGCCATAACATTTCTCTTGGTTCATCATCTCATCACCAACACCTTAACTATACAAATGATTCTATTTCTCTGACCACCCACTACTATATACTAGAGATGAATGAAGGATAATATTTATCAAGTGAATTACCCAATCTCCTTGTTTTCCTTTAATTATTTATTTCAATATTTGGGAGAATATAGAAATCTCATCTATGAGATGAGTGGGGGGAGAGCAGAGAGGGAGAGAGCAAGAGAATCTCAAGCAGACTCCCTGTTGAGTGTGGAGCTCAACATAGGACTTGATCCCATGATCCTGAGATCATGACCTGAGCTAAAATCAAGAGTTGGATGTTCAACCAACTGAGCGACAGTCTCCTTGTTTTTACTCCTCTACCCATTTTTTTAAAAAAGATTTTATTTATTTGACAGAGGGAAACACAAGCATGAGGGAACACAAGCATGGGGAGTGAGAGAGGGAGAAGCAGGCTTCCCATCGAGCAGGGAGCCCGACTCTGGGATCATGACCTGAGCCGAAGGCAGACGCTCAACGACTGAGCCATGCAGGCACCCCTTCTCTACCCATTTTATTGTTTAGGCAATTGAAAGTTAATGTCTGTGTCTCAGAAGAAGAGAAAGGGGAAGCTCAACATATTGCAGGAATTTCTTGTCAAAAGCTGTGACAGTTAATTGGGCAGGAGAACACTTTTATAGTAAGGTTTGAGGATTACAAGAAAATTTGAATTGGTCCAACTCATCACTTTCCAGCAGCATCACCAGGACTAGACCTTCAAAGAAGTACTTATGTATTGGTTGTACCTTATGCCTAAGCAGCAGTTTACACTCTTTTACAATGAAATATACCTGTCTCTGTGACAGAATGGAACTTCAGTTCATCAAGAGCTTATCTAGACCAAGCATTTAGTAACAACACGGGCTTCCAAATGCACCCAGCTCGTGATAAACTTTCTTTGTACCATTTTTAGCTTCTATATGGTTGCATAAACGTGAACCTAAAGCTAACTGAATTCTCAGAGAGAAGTCTCTAATAAGTTAAGATTAAGCAGTGTTCCGTTTTGGAAGTGGGATAGGGTATATGCTTAGGAATGTGCAAGGATTAGTTTGTTTCTTTTATTTATTGATTTTATCTTAAAGGCAAAACACAATCCCTTTCTAGGGCTTTAAATACAGATCAACAATCTAAACAGGCTGCAGCTAAGTATGTCATTCTTCAAAGATCAACTCAGAAAAGGAAAGGTGGCTCTGAACTTGTCATGAATCAAATATATTTAAGAGAAGCAAATGTAAATAGCAGCTAAAAATGGGGAACAGGAGAGGAAGATTAGATCCTATAGATGATCCCTTTTACCTTCGCTGAGGAGTTTCTAACTAGTTTGTGTATTGATATGACCAATGTGGTGTGATTTTTCTTAAGTTTGCCAATCCTTCTACACGTTAGATTATAATTTCACCTCAAGTTGATTTTTCCCATGTGTACTTGACAATTCCTCGGTGACACAGAAATTAAATGGTCACTTTCCAAGAAAAGAAACAAAGGCTAACATTTCTGATAAAGAAAACAGCAAATTTGAGAGATGAGTAAATAGACAAATAGGTGGATAGATGAATGGGTGGATGGATGGATAGCTGAATGGATGGAAGGGTGGATGGATGGATAGATGGATGGGTGGGTAGATGGATTTGGAAGACAACCACTAGGCCATTCATTATTTATTTATTTGTTCAACATGTTTTTGATGAATGCTACCATGCTAGGGTATAAAAGTGAACAAGTTTAGAAGTAGTCTCATGATAGTGTTTACAGTCTACCAGGTACAAATGGAAATTCAAGAGAAGCAAAAAAGTCTACTATGTCACCTGGAGAATGTAACCAAAATGAGCTCTCCAACAACTTAACTGGCAGCTATCTGCAATTATAAACATGCCAAGTAAGATAAGAAAAGGCCTACAACCTCTCCTGGACATGGTTTGGAGACCAAATAGGTTTTCATCATGACCATTCCCTATAAATCTTTATGTATTCCTTCCAAATACAAGAAGAAACCAGGAGATATCACTATTACAAATCTCCCACCAAGAACTCATTAATTCTGTCCAAACAGATTAAAAAAAAAAAACTGTGTTATCCTTGTCTTGCCCCCCCCTTTTTTTTTGGTTGTTCAGAGAAGATCGAAGTCTGATACATTTTCACCATATTTCCCCCCAAGGACACTTGTTATAAAAGTTATTGATGTACATTTGGGGCATATAAAATCACACTCATTAAATCTTTTATCTTTTTTGGAACATATTTCTGTTTTCCTCTATTAACAGTATGTTATCATTAATGCCAATCTATGGGGCAAAAAAGTAAGAGAAAACAAACACTTACTGCAGAATCACAAGGTATATATCACCATTCAGTGGAAGGCAAAATTAGCAAGTGCAAAATCTGCTACTTTGGCCATTCAACTGAAAGATTTTTCTGTAAGGAGCTCTCCAAAATATAGTCAAAATCAGGAGTTTAACAATCTCTGTCCTTTATCCTGCCCTTCCTACTACAAGTTACACACATGGAGTCAGTTACCTGTAAAAAAGACTAGGGTTGGGACCAGTGAGTGCTGTAAATAGATTATAATCCTGAAATGCAAAAGGTTCATCATTTCCAAACGTCCCCAATTCTGCCCAAAGAGTGTCTCCAACCTGTGCATGATGGAGACAGACAGCCCTTTCTTTTTAAGAACAAGATTAACCATTTGTTTCTTTCTGGTCATCCCCCAAGCTCTTCCTGTCTCAGACACACCCAGTGACATAATAAATATTACCTTGTTTTCTGTCTTTAAGACTTTTATATTTATAGGCAACATGGAAACTGATATTTGGTTCTAAACAAGAAACTATTTGCAAACTTTCAGGTGGAACATAATGATACAGCAATAATCAGCCAATGACAATAATGATAATAATGATAATGGTTAGATCTTAGCTTGTGCCAGGAACTGTGTTAGGCTCTCTTCATTCCTTATCTCATTCATTTTTTACAATGACCATAAGATTTATATATTACTTTATGTAGCCCCTTTAAGCACTTTCACATAGAAATCCCTCCTTCCCTTTCAAGCATCTGCAAAAGTTGGCAATACAGTAACAGGCAGAGGGGTAGGATTCTGTCTTGGGGACAACAACCATAATCCTCATTAAGACCTACTCATTTTAGGATGAGGCCAATGAAGCTGTTAATTATGATTATGAGAGTAATATCTACTCACTGTACCCAATTTGAGAATTACAGCATATCATTTTTAAAATCATAATTATTCTATCACTCAGAGACAAACACTGATAATGTTTTGATATTTACCAGTCTTATTTATGCGTGTGCACTCACTTTCTTCTGTTTGTTGATTTTTAAAAATCAAATACAGATCATATAGCAATGTAATTTGGATTTTTTCACTGAACATTATATTGTAAGTATTTCCCCATAAAATATACTATAAAAAAACTATAAAAAGATTTTCAAGTGTTACCTTATGTACCATTATTTAACAATTCCTCAATTTACTGGTAGATTATTTTATAGGGTATTTAATTATTACATACATACTGTAATACACAATTATAATAACTAATTTATGTTTGCATATCTTTTCCTTCTTAAAGATTTCCAGAAATCAGATTACCAGGTCAAAAATATAAAAGCTTCCTTTTTCTAGGGAGGCTGTCCCTATGCACAATTTCACCATGTAAGAATTTACTAGCTCCAGATCTAAGTAGTACTATCATTATATTAAATAACCTAACAACTAGGTGAAAATGGTTTTGTTTTGCATGTTTTATGCTTTTATATAACGATATCATATTCCTCAAAGACTTGAGAACATATTACAGACTATTATGGAGAAGGAAGCAAAGCAAGTGAAGAAAGTTACTACATATGAAGCATGCAACACAAGTATTTCTTATCAACCATATTAATTTTTGTGTGATCAAGAATACAGCTCCTAATATGATAGTTTATTGCTCAATCATGGGCATTTTATTGTTTTACTTACATTTCATGAAATTGGTTGGGAAGCTGGGTTGAGGTATAACACATTATCATTTTTCCGTTTTTAAAATAATGGGCTGGGGTGCCTGGGTGGCTCAGTTGATTAAGCAACTGCCTTCGGCTCAGGTCATGATCCCAGAGACCCGGGATTGAGCCCCACATCGGGCTCCCTGCTACTCCCTCTCTCACTTCCCCTGCCTGTGTTCCCTCTCTGGCTGTGTTTCTCTCTGTCAAATAAATAAAATCTTTTAAAAAAATAAAATAAAATAAAACAATGGGCAATTGTCTCCTGGAAATCACTCTTGGGTGAAATGTTGGATCATCAAAAATGAATCAATTAACATCAAACAAGACATGCCGTGTTTTTTTTTCCTACCATGTTCCTGATCTTACTCTTTGCTTTCTTCTTTTTCCCTTTTTACACATTCTCACTTAGTGTTCATATGATGTATATGAACCTATTTTACAAATGAAGACACTGAGATTCAAAGAGGTCTATAGAGCTATCTGTATTAGTTTCCTGCCTAAGGCTGCTGTAACAAATTAGCATAAACTTGGTGCTTAAAACAACAGAAATTTATATTCTCACAGTTCAGAAGCCAGAAGCCTAAAATCAAGGTATTAGTAGAACCATGTTCCCTCCAGAAGTTTGAGGAGGATTCCATTCCCTGGCTCTTTTAGCTTCTGGTGCTTGTCGGTATTCTTTGGCATGAGGACTCATCACTCCAGTGCCTCCACGGTCACATCACCTTCTCATCTGTGTGTCTCAAACTCTCCTCTGCCCTCTCTGATAAGGACACTTGTGATAGAATTTAGGGCTCCCTGAAGAATCCAGGATGATTTCCTTATCTCAAGATTCTTAACTAAATCACATGTGCAAGGATGCTTTTCCCAAATAATGTGACATTCACATGTTCCAGAAATCTGACAGAGATACTTTTGCAGGGACCATTGTTTAGCCTGACACATTGGCTCAAAGTCACACAGCAGGACAGAGTGTAGACAAGTTCAGATGTAGGACTTGCGGGCTCCAGAGTTCATGTTCTTTCTGTTCCATGTGCTATCTTCCATCAGATTGTGTGATCTGTCATCTCTGTCCCTCCTCACAGCTCATACTAAGAGAAAGTATGCTCTACCATAGAGTAAGGTCAATATTTTGGACCTTTTACCCCAGCTCCACAGATCTCTCCAAGGAGAGTCTAAAAAGACCGAGCTAGCCATTAACACATTCCGTCATGCACTCTTGGCTTCCTTTCCAATACCTGGTCAGCTTCCAGAGCCTAGATCAAGAAGCACACTAGAGCATCAAACAACCTTGCCGGTAAGAATTATTATACCCTTCTCACTCATACTGGTTTCTCAAAAGCCCCCATAAATCTGTAGTATAACAGAAGAAAAAAATTCTAAATATCATCCTCTTTCTTTTATCTGGACTTGATATCTGCTGTGACTTACGGAATGAAAATGCACAGTTGAAAGAAACCATGCTATGTTTCCCAAACTGTCCTGAACATTCAGTTTAAAGGTTAATCACTTGCTTTTTGTCAAGAGATTGCTTGATGTGGAAAAAATAGAAAATTTGATATTTCCACCTGCCTAACATGTGGGTTAGTAAGATCTGCAAAGTTCCATTTCCACACATACAGTCTCCTTCCTTCTAGGAACCATGACTCCCAACCACATAGATTGCCTGGAATTCAATCCATCCTCTCTTTTAAGTCTACCCAGAGTTGCTATTACACAATTTCACATAAGACTTGGAAACTTTGTAATTGTATAGGCCATTTTACAAACCCTTCCCTGTCATCTGAACAACATCTATAGGCATTATAAATCCCATAAGACAATGCTTTCATTTTTACTTAAATAGACATATACATTTCTAAGACCTTAAGAAGAAAAATGGACTTTTGTGTTTGCCTTGCTACTTGTGATATCTATTGCACTTCATCCTCACTTGAGGATTCAAGTTTTCCATTACTTCCTTTCATCCTAAAGAATATCCCATAGCATTTCTTGTAGTATAGGGTGGTTTGTTGACAATAAATTTTCCCAGTTTTTCTTTATCTGAAAACGATTTTATTTTGCCTCCATTTCTGAAGTACAATTTCATTGGATATGGAATTCTGGATTGATAGTTTCTGTTCCTTTCAGCACATAAAAGATGCTGTCCTACTGTCTTCTAGCTTTTATCATGTTTGAAGGTACGTTAGCATTTTTTTCAAAATGTGGGTCTCTTGTTGTATATTGTATGTTGTTTTTCTCTGCTTTCAAGATTGCATCTGGGATTTTCAGATCGTTCATTATGATGTACCTCAACATTTTGGATAGGTAGCTATATCTCTTTTAATAACTTTGGGAAGTGTGGGGCCATTATTTTTTCAAAAAGTTGGCATGGCCCATTGTCTATCTCCTTTTTCTGGGACACTAATTACTAGTCTGTTAAAATTGTTGCTATTATCCCACAGGACCTTGAGACTCCGGTTGGGGTTTTTTAAAATCTTTGTTTTCCCTTTGCTCTTCATAGAAAGCTTCAAATTCACTGGCTGCTTGTAGTCTGTGTGTTCTAAGGGTCAGCCAGTGATTTTGGTAGAATGTATACAAAGAATCGGTGGTTCTTTCTGTCTGGATTTCCCTTTCTGAAATTGCCCCATCACTTTCTAATAGCTACAGTCACCCCAAACTCCACATTCTGGTTCTTCTGGCCAGAAAGACTGTGGGTTTCCCATTGGAGTTTTAGTTACCCTATGTAGTACTGACTACAGTGAAACCTCAGGATGTGGAACTTGACCCATGCCAATCCCCTCTTCCAGGTATCAACTCCTGTCCAGAGTCTACCTACTTTTTTTCACTCTCCCCAACAGAAAACTGATCTGTTTGTTTTGTATTTTGGGTAGAGTTTATAGTTGTTTTGTATTTTGTGGGAGTTTACTTGATTGTATGGGAAGCAGAAATTACTATTTCTTATGTTTTAACTTTGTTATGTTCTCTATATTTGTCCTGACAAGTTCAGTAATATTGGATGAACAAATAACTCCTAGAATCTTAGGGGCTTAAAAAAACACAAAGGTTTATTTCCTGACTCTTAACTCATGTACATTTCCCAGATTAACAAGGGCTCCTGTCATCCTCACTTAAGCTGGTGACCTTCACTATCTACTTATCATCCTGACAAAGGGAAAAGAGAAACATTGTAAAAAACAAAACAACAAAAAAGATGCATTAGCTCTTAAAGTTTTTGCCCAGAGCCAACTTATATCACTTCAGTTCACATTTCATTTGTTTACATCAAAACATGTGGCCTCACTTAAATTCAAGTGGGCAAGGAAGTATACCCACTCAAACTGCCCAGAAGGAGGAGAACTAAGATATATGTGAATTAATCTGAAGACTACCATGATGTCATGTCATATGGATTTTGTCACTTTCACAAGGTTAATCACTCAATTTATTTCCTCTACATATTGTGCCTTATATTGTGCCTTATATAAAAAGAACAAGATTATAAGATCCCAAGGTTATGAGATGTACCTTAAGTTTTTCAACTAATGTGTTTAAATTTTTACTAAAAGTCATTTAGTTCATTAGCATAACTGGAGTTATGTGTGTGTGTGTGTGTGTGTGTGTGTGTGTGTGTTTATGTGTGTGGTAATATGTCTAACATGTTTTTCTAGGTGAGAGCCAACTGTCCTATTCACTGAAAGGACATACCCATCTACCAATTTAATATTCCAACCTTATCAATGAAATAATTTTATGTATACATGGATTGGTTTTAATGCTTCTCTTTTTAACCAATAATGTATTTGCCTGGTAAATAACCTCATGGTATAAATATTTTAATTTTTTAGTAAGTAAAAACCCCATTATGGTTCCTCTTTAAAAAAAAAATTATGTATTTATTTGACAGAGAGAAACACAGCTAGAGAAGGAACACAAGCAGGGGGAGTGAGAGACGGAGAAACAGGCTTCCTGCCAAACAGGGAGCCCGAAGTGGGGCTTGATCCCGGGTCTCCAGGATCATGACCTGAGCCAAAGGCAGTCGCTTAACAACTGAGCCACTCAGGCAACCCTATGGTTCTTCTTTTAAAATAAATCTTGTCCAACTTTCTTTCAAAACCTATTCTAAAGTATGGTCTTTTCCCTTTCAAAGTCTAGAAGATGCTTACAAGATCCTTTAAGAAATCCTGTTGGGATTTTGACGGTGATGGTACAGATTTTAAACAGACTGCATCTTCCCAGTAGGGAACATGGCACTTCTCATCTACTGAGGTTTTCTTTCTAAGTTTGTTTGGTAGATTTCAACACTTTTGATATAGTTACTGTGCAGTACATTTTAGTTTACTTGTGAATCCTATAGTTTTGTGGTCCTCATAAACATATAAAACTCTATAAGTTTTAATGGGTTTTTAGTCGAGTTTGGAAAAGACAACTATATATATTTTAAAAGCACTGTTTTATCTCTTCTTTTCAATATTTATATACCATATTTAATCTTATTATCTTTTTCCCTTAGCTGGATTCTGGCGGTATAATGGCTAGCAAAATGTTGAAATAGTTACAATAAGGGCAAGCACACTCATCTCATTTGAGGCAATAAAAGGAATATTTCTGATGTTAACATTAAATAATGTACCTTGCTATAGAGGTCTCTGATAGCTTCTAATATGTTGTGTAAGTTCATTCTATTCTATTATATACTGAATGAGTACTGCTTGTCCGTTGTGTTGTTTTGAAAAGGTGATTCTATTTATTAATTTACTACTTTCATTTTCTGTGAATTGATTTTGTTACTCTCATTTAATAATTAGAGCATTTGGGGCACCTGGGTGGCTCAGTTGGTTAAGTGTTTGACTCTGGATTTTGGCTTAGAGTTTTGAGATGGAGCCCTGCACTGGGCTCCACATTGAGCTTGAGTGTGCAGCCTGCTTAAGATTCTCTCTGTCATTATCCCTCTGCACTTCTACACGCTCTCTCTCTAAAAAAGAGAAAAGGTTGGGGAGAGAGAGAAAATGCTCTTGGGGCTATTAATTTTCTTCTAAGTACAGCTTTGGCTATTTAAATGTATATACACAGAGTTGTCTTTTTTCTAACACTTTGTTACTCTATGTTTGATTTTCTTATTTGAACCTGCAGTTCTTTAAAAGAAATTCTTGTTCTTTGTTATTGGCATTACAGTTTTTCAAGTTGTTGAGCTATGCATTTAATTTTTAATTTTATTTCATTGTAGGCAGAGCATGCAGCATAATACGGTTTTCTTTGACGTTTAATATATGATCAACTTTTTTCTAAATGCTTCATGTCTCTTTAAAGTATGCTATTTATTTCTAGAGAACAAAGTTCAATAAATAGTTATTAAATCAGCTTTATTAGATTAAAATACTCTGTATTGTGTTTATCTGACCCATAAAAGATCAATAAAAGTATATTAAAATCTCATACAGTTTTATTTATTTTTTCTTTAAGATTTTATTTATTTATTTGACACAGAGAGAGATCACAAGTAAGCAAAGAGGCAGGCAGAGAGAGAGGAGGAAGCAGGCTCCCCTGCCAAGCAGAGAGCCCAATGCGGGCCTCGATCTCAGGACCCTGAGATCATGACCTGAGCCGAAGGCAGAGGCTTTAACCCACTGAGCCACCCAGGTGCCCACAATTTTATTTGTATCAAGTTTTCCATATATTTGTAACAGCCTTCATTTCATGTATTTTGAGACTCTTACCATGTCAATGAAAATTCAAGACTGTCATCTTCACTGTGAAGTCTGTTTGAACAAAAATATAATCTTAGAGAATACATTTAATATTTTCATAGTCTATGGCTCTATTTTGTCTAAATATTGTCAAGACTAGTTTTTTGTTTATTTTGCTTTAGCCTAATATGGAGTGTCTATTTGTTTGTTTGTTTTACCCATAATGAATCCTTTTGTTTTAGGTATATTTCTTCTCAGTAACCTATGGTTCACTTTTGCTTTTTCGCTAAAAAAGAGAGTCTTTGTATTTTAATAGACTAGTTTAATGATTCTTTTATAATGACTGAGCTTTGGAATCTGCTTTCACATTCACATTTGTTCTTCACATCATGTAAGGTACATGGGAAATGTCATTCCTATTTTACATGGGGCTCGATCCCAGGACCTTAGAATCATGATGTGAGCCAAAGGCAGACACTTAATGACTGAGCCACTCAGGCACTCCCCACTTTCATTTATAATAGTGGTAAAAAAATACCAAAAGTAATATTTATATTTATTGAATGCATAAGTAACTTTTAAAGCTTTCAAATATTTGAAATTGTTGAGTCCACCCCTGCTAAAATAAAGATATATCATCATTCTATTTCCAGACTCTGTAAATATGATCTTGAGTCTTGTTACTATTAGGATAAATATTAAAATATTAAGTACATGACACTTATTAAGCATTATATTATGTGACATATTTTGTCTTTCAAAAGTATAGTTTTCCATTTGCATTCAGTGTTATAATTAAAGTTACAATCATTTAAATCTCCCTTATGTTTAATTACTTATATTATTGGTAATCAGTCTCTTAACATTTATTTCTCTGTGACAGCATTCTTAAATCTGATTTCTCTCTCAGTTGCCTGAACTAGTGCTTCCTAAATCTTAGTGAATGTAAGAATCTCCTAGAATACTGGTACTCTAGATGGCTGTGTTCCATCCCCAGAGATTGTTTCAGGAGGTCTGAAGTGGACCAGAGAATCTGTACTTCTAACTAACTGGTTTCTAGATAATGCTGTTACTAGACTCAGAACCCCCTTTTGAATAGCACTGACCTGTTTTATGTCCTTAAGCTGTTTCCCTAGTGAAGAGGCATATGCTTTCTTGTCTCTTGTGTACTGGAGATCCTCTTTCTGTTACTTTTACAAGTAAAAGTCAACTTAGGTATATTTACCTTTTTTCAGTACATGCTCTCAAACTGTTCCAAACAAATTTTGTACATTTTATAAGGTAAATTCTTTTCTAGCTTGCCTGCTTGGAGGATTTTTTTTTCTTTATTCTTGTAGTTAAAAAAAAAAGTTGCCTAGTTGTAACAGTATGGAACCCTTTTCATTAATGTTGCCTAGAGTATGAAAGACACTTTCATTTTGCATACTGAGGCTTTTTTGCCTTTGTTTTTGTTTTAGCTCAAAAGAATTTTTATTAATTTTTGATTACTACTTGTGTTCCAATTTTTTCTGTCTCAAGAACATCTATAATTCTTAGGTTTGGTCTAGTGTTTACATTGATGATCTCTGCTATATTTTTAATCTTCTCTATTTCATTAATTTAATTTTATTGTCCTTTTCTCCATTTTGACAGAACTTAATTTTTCTTCTACATTAGTGATATACATGTATTTTTAAATACTTATTTCTTTTCAGCTTTTAATGCAGATGTGAATTCTGTATGGCATTTTGGTTTCTTTCTCATGTTTGCTTCACTAACCTATTTCTTTTTCCAACCATTCTACTTTCTTTTAGCCTTAGCTTATTCTCTCACTTCTCTTTCTGTTTTCTGAGGTTTCTGAGGGTACCAAACTTCTAAATATCCTTTCATGTTCCTGTGGCAAATCATCCTGTAGGGTCTGTTACTCTGGGTCTCTGAGATACTGTTTCTTCTTTCTTGTCCATCATGATTTTTTTTTTTAAATATGGAATGCTTCATGAATTTGCATGTCATCCTTGCACAGGGGCCATGCTGATCTTCTCTGTATCATTCCAATTTTAGTGTATGTGCTGCCAAAGTGAGCACTGTCAATCATAATTTTTTAAAAAATCAGTTTATCATGAAAGAACCAGTATTTGCCAAGAAAGAGATGATGACTGTCTTTACTTATGTATTACTTGAATCCCCTACAACTGGATCATAAACTGGTTTTCTGAATCCCTAATCCCAATTGCCAGTCTCTAGAAGCCATTTTGTAGAGCTCCTTGGGAAGGAAGACACAGAATCTTCTAGCACCACTGCCTGGATCTATGTCCAATCTGAATATAAGAAACAATAAACCACAGTACCCTCTTTACCTTCAGCATAGCTATAGTTCTTTAACTATGACAGATACTGACAAATATACTTCTAAAAATATTATTGTCCCCAACAATGGACGGCAGAACAGTACCCTTTTCCAAAGATGTCTACATCCTATTCCCTAAATTCTGTAAATATGTTAGGCTTCATGGCAAAGGAGAATGAAGGTTGTAGATGGGGTTAAGTTTGCTAATCATCTGACTTTAAAATAGAGAGATTATACACTACTCAGGTAGATCCAAAGTAATCACAAAGGTCCTTAAATATAAAGAGAGAGTGGCACAGAAGAGTTAGTCAGAGTGATGCAATAAAACAAAGACTCAGCTGGTCATTGCTGGCTTTGGACATGGATGAGTGCCACAAGACAAGGAATATGGACAACTTACAAAACCCAAAAAAGAATAGGAAACAAACTGCCCCTTAGAGAAAGAAATTCAACCCAACCAACACCTTGATTTTATTCCAATGAAATACTTTTCAGATTTCTGATCTCCAGAACTTTAAAACAATAAATCTGTGTTGTTTTTAGTCACTATGTTGGTGGTGACTTTTTACAGCAGCCATAGGAAACTAATAAATGACATGCCAACTACTATTTGTATTCTCTATGTCAACGAAGAGATAGAAGTCTGTGTTAAAAGTATGCTTCAAACAGCACTTACACTCTACAGGAATTCTCACTCTTGGAATTAGTCTCTGGATGTTTCTAAACCAGGGGAATGGGGACAACTAAAAGATTAAAGGTCCTTCTAGCCATAGCTCAAGTGCACCCTGAGTTGAAATTGTTCATTCCAGTTCCACCAAACTTCAAATTAGTAGAATACTCTAAAAGAATTTAGAATGGCTTTGACTATAAGAACTAGTTTTGGGTGGTAGTAACTTTATGCGCACACGCTCACACACACACACACTACTATCCAGGCATCAATCTAATTTCATGTAATCTTCAATCCCTTCCTGGTTAAGGTGTTGATCCTCTTACTTCACTCCCTTGTGAGTGAATGAAAACTTATGAAATGATACCTTTATATAAAGTGAGAATGATTTTCTAACTATAAGAATTCTTTTTCCTCTAAACAGGTAGAACCAAAGCCTATCTATTTTACTTTTGCACAGCACTAGTTTTCCTTGGGGAAAGAGTAAAAGATCACATTTTCTCTCTCTGGATAGGAGGCCAGTAGGAGCGAGGTTTCCAGATGGTTTGATTTGCCCAAGTAGGTACTTCTCTACTCACCGGTCCCTGGAAATCACTTTGTTTACTCAAGATTTAACTCAAGAGGCTAAAGTCATGGGTAAATACGAAGAGGGAATTGACAAAGGCATATTAAGTTTTAGGGAATAAACTATACTTCCCTAAAAGAAACACATTATTACAGAGTTGACACAGAAGGGCTTTCTGCCTTGTAAGTACCAAAGGCCCCACAAGCGGTCAAACACCCTTCATGTGATCTTGCCCCACAGAATTTCTGCACAGCCTATAAAGGGCCAAAGCAATACACTTTAATGAATAACATAAACTCATTCATCCATATGTACTAAATCTTGGGCCATCAGGCTTCTTACTGCTTCTATTATAAGAATCATCTTAGGAGGCGCGGGGGTGGCTCAGTTGGTTAAGCGACTGCCTTCGGCTCAGGTCATGATCCTGGAGACCTGGGATCGAGCCTCACATCAGGCTCCCTGCTCGGTGGGAAGCCTGCTTCTCCCTCTCTCACTCCCCCTGCTTGCTTGTGTTCCCCTCTCTCGCTGTGTTTCTCTCTGTCAAATAAGTAAATAAAAACTTAAAAAAAAAAAAATCGTCTTAGGAGGCTCCTGGGTGGCTCAGTTGGTTAAGTTGATCCCGGAGACCGGAAATCAAGCCCCATATCAGGCTCCTGGCTTGGCAGCAAGCCTGCTCCTCCCTCTCTCACTCCCCCTGTTTGTGTTCCCTCTCTCACTGTTTCTGTCAAATAAATAAATAAAATCTTTAAAAAAAAAATGATCTTATTCTTGCATGCTGAGCACAATTGTTCTAAATACACCTGTCTTTATCTTGACCAACACTGGTTGAGGGAAAAGGGTCCTCTACTATTAGTCTGCAAGAGGGTCTAATATTTCTGACCATTACAACCATCCAACAAAATAAAGCCTTTTTATCTCTGGGAGGGCTAAATCAAAACACAGATACATTGACCTTGCAGATGAGCCATTAGTCTATGTGAGATAAATATGAATATGGTATTATTTACTAGAACCGCAGAGAATACTAAGGAAATTAAGCAGGCTCATATGGGAATGACTAGAAGGCAAATATGAGATCCTGAAGGATATAGGTAGGACAGAAGGACACTAAGATGCTGAATTTTCTCTGAGCATGACTCTTCCCTGGTAGAGCTAACTGGTGGGCTCCTCAGAATATAGATATACCCTATGATGTTGGCCAATATGAGCCCAATATGAAAGAAAATGAAAAGCATCATAACTCTTTAAAAACAAATAAATATTTTCATTTTCATAGGTACCTATGAAACAAGTAGTTAAGAGCATGAGCTCTGAAGTCAAACGGGATGTTCAAATCTTGGCCTTGGCCCTCACAAAAATGTGACATAACTTCTCCATGCCTCATTTCCTGCATTTGCAAAGTGAGCATAATACTCTTACCTCCCTGACTATACTGGGAGCATCGGCCATGATGATACATATAAAGCTCCTAGCATGGTCCTAACCCATACTACGAGCTGACAGTACCTACCGCTCCTGCTAAGGAGAGGCTGCAAAACATTCTGGATGAGAGCACGGCTGTTGAACAAGACTGTCCAGGCAGGCTCTGCCATTTAATAGCTGTACAAGCTTGGGTAACTTATTTAAATTTTCTGTGCCTCACTTTCCTCGTCTATAAAATGAAAGTAATAATAATTATTATATCATTGCTATCTTGAGGACTGAGTTAATATTTATAAAATATTTAGAAGAGCATCTGACACATAATGTATTTGATAATACATTATTCAGCTCTCTTGGTTTTAAAACTTTAATCATGGGAATCAAGGGCTCTATAGTGATACTCTGGGGGTATGTGTGGTGGAGTAGAGATAAGGAAGGTATGGCTCACCCTCACTCTCTATTCAACTAAAGTAACTCTACTTTATATATTGAGCTCTTGGGCAAGATTTTCTTTCAATAAAAGGTCCTGTTGTTTAGGGTGCCTTGGTGGCTCAGTGGGTTAAAGCCTCTGCCTTCGGCTCAGGTCATGATCCTAGGGTCCTGGGATTGAGGCCCCTCCTGAGCTCTCTGCTCAGCAGGGATCCTGCTTCTTCCTCTCTCTCTGCCTGCCTGTTTGTCTACTTGTGATCTTTCTCTCTATCAAATAAGTAAATAAAATTAAAAAAAAAAAAAGGTCCTGCTGTTTAAAAAGAAAAAAGGAAGAAAGAAAAGGATGGCAGGAAGGAGATAGGCAGGCGGAGAGAAAGGGAGGTGAGGAGAAAATAAAAGAAGGAAACAAATCAGGGTTCTATACCAAAAAGCCCTCATATAAAATATCAGTATCAGTCTGCTTTCTAAGCAATATTGTATATTTTTATATCCATTATTTAGAAAATTTAACCAGGTCATTTTTAAGGTTCCTTGTAGATAAAGAATTCTGTTTCTTGAAAAGTGAATTTTAGTAAAGTCAAATTTTAAACACACAACTTCCCAAACTTCTTTAGGGTAAATAAAAATCTCAATAATTCTAATTTAACATGCAAATCATGAATATTCACTACAGTCAAATGAATAATAAATCACCCCTGACTTGAAGTGCTTGCTATGGAAAATTGCCTATTTCCTCAAACATGCAGAAATCTGTTTTTAAATTGTTTTATATTATTTTTGCCCTCATGATGGTTGTTCTTCAAAGCATCTTGGAAAATATGCCATCTTCAGCGTTAAGGAACTAAAGAAGAAATGATTTTTAAAAAATATGGTGTCATTAACAAAAGGAAAGAAAGAATCCATGGATCAGAAGGCTGAGTTCTGGGATACATTTTTTAAATGTCACCAGATAAAATTTATGATATAAAAGGGAATGTTCCTTAGTCATTCTGAGTATTGTTATCTATTTGAATAATAAATCAAAAGGCTCTTTATCCATTTATTGCTAAAATTATGACCTTAGACAGGTTACTGATGTGATTTACTCCACTGATGCCAAAGAAATGAAAACCCAGTGAAAATATCACTGGATTGGCCCCGTGTTCTAGAAAATGAGTGAGGCCTGGTAGAGCAAACATTTTGAAGGCAAAGTATAAAACTGCAAATATTTATGTCACCATTATATCAGTGAGCTCATTGAGACTTCTTTTAAATAATTACTCTTCAGTCATGTTTACACAGAAATCCCAAGTATATTCAAGCTTAAGAAAATCGTCCACTTCGAGAAACGAACTGAAGGTTTTGGAAGGGAGGGGGTGGTGGAGACTGGCGGTGGGTATTGAGGGCAAGAACTGCATGGAGCACTGGGTGTGGGGCATAAACAATTAACTTAGAACACTGAAAAAATAAAATAAATTATTAAAAAAATCATCTATTTCACAATTTGATGGAAGAACATCACTAGTATTCGGCCCCAAATTGAATTACTAATATTTTACCTTTAAAGACTCATGCTGGGTGCCTGGGTGGCTCAGTGTGTTAAAGCCTCTGCCTTCAGCTCAGGTCATGGTCTCAGGGTCCTGGGATCAAGGCCTGCATCGGGCTCTCTGCTCAGCAGGGAGCCTGCTTCTTCCTCTCTCTGCCTGCCTCTTAGCCTACTTGTGATCTCTCTCTGTCAAATAAATAAATAAAATCTAAAAAAAAAAAAAGGACTCACACAATGTGATTCCATTTATATAAAATTTAAAATATGGAAAAGCTAGAGTGATTAGAAGTATGTACATTGATGATAAAATTAAGAAGAAATGCAAGGAAATGATTATTGCACAGAACAGGATAGTGACTACCTGTAATGTGGTCAGAGAGAGGATTAAGATCAGAGGAGGTTTGCAGAGGACTGTGACACTGGAAATACTGAGGCGAGAACTGGTTAAACCTTGACACAGGTTTTCATTTATAATTATTCATTAAACTACACATATATGTCTTATGCACTTATTTCACAATTGTATTTAAAATTCCATATTCTGAGGTGACTCTCCAGTCCATTACAGAGGTCATACTTCATACTAGAAAAGTATTCATTGTTTATCTGAAATTCAAATTTAACTGGGCATCCCTTCCTTCATTCTTACCACAATCAGAAGAGTTAGATTACAAATACTTAAAAAGAAGAAGAAGGCAAAAGAAACCATAGATACAATACATTCTTAGATGTCTTGGTTATTCCTGTTTTATATCCTATTAATATGATAAATATGTGTTTCATGGTTTACGAAGCCCCTGTGGTTCTTGTATCCAGGGATTATAAACAAAAATAGGCTACACAGATGCAAATTATAATTTGCTTATAGGAAGGCAAAGAAGCTGACCTTTATAACTACAACCACGCCTAAGAAAGGAGAGCTTCAAGTCAAAAAACAAATCCGGGGAAAAAAATTAATTTGTTCTTTCTTTAAAGCAGTGATTTGCCTTTTGTTATGTACATTTGTTTTCCCAGGAAAGGAAAAGACAATCAACTAGTTAAAATGGGTGTTATATTGCTCCCTTATACACAAAGAATTACACATCTGTCTAACAATACTAACCACTCTGAAAGATAATTATGGATCAATGCTTTAAAAAATATCCTGAACTGCCTCCAGAAATGGCAAGGAGAATTCAATTAAATTATTTGTAAAAGCCAGAGCCTTTTTTTCCTATCCATCTGCTACTTGAAATGGGATGACCTTTCAAATCGTGCTTGTGGTTCTCAAAGCAAACTCTAAATAAAGAAGTGGAGTGTGTTTTTACACCCCCACTCCCCCCCTACCAGGTTCAGCATACATAGAGCATTTGTTCTGAGACTCTACACCATTGGAAAGAATGCAGATTTGGCTTCTAGAACAAAAAAGAAGCATTTTAGGAATATGAATCAAGCTCTGTGCCATGCCTTCAGTCATGACATTTGCCTTTTATCAGAAAGGTGTGCTGTTTCCAAGATAAGTGTTTGGGGATAAGCTACATGAAGTAATTTACTCCCTGGAGAAAAACTGGAAGCCCTACCCCCGAACAAATAAAATAAAGTACGCGTTAGTGAAGAGTCCCTCGTTTAAGCTACCTACAGCAAGAGAGCTAATTCAAAAAGGTCAGATACTCAAGTAACAATAGACTCACAACTGACTTCCCAAAGGCTTCTCCACAGGCTTCTATTATCAGCTAACAGCTGGTACTATGAGACTATCAGCAGTGCTTTCTTCACTAAGTCTCTATGTCTTTTTCCTTGTTTTATTGTTGCTCTCCCAGCAGCTCCTAATTTTTAAAACATTTCCAGTTTGGGGTGCCTGGGTGGCTCAGTTGGTGAAGCCACTGCCTTCGGCTCAGGTCATGATCCCGGAGACCCAGGATCGAGTCCCACATCGGGCTCCCTGCTCGGCGGGAAGCCTGCTTCTCCCTCTCTCACTCCCCCTGATTGTGTTCCCTCTCTAGCTGTGTTTCTCTCTGTCAAATAAATAAAATCTTTAAAAAAAAAAAAATTATAAAAAAAAAAACATTTCCAGTTTGGTCTTCAGTGTCATTTCTTTTTTCTAAAAATCAGAATCTTAAAAACACATCCAATGTATTTTTCTTGATAAAAGTACAGCACCTTTCAAATACTTCAAGGAAAATTTAAAAAAAAAAAATTAAAGATAATTTTTACCACACCGCGCACAGAAAATCACTGCAGTCTGGTGTGTCTATTTCCATTCATTTTAATGCATGAATACATCACAAAATTGCATCATACTAGGTAACAACTAGAATCTGACATACTGATCAACTGTTTAATGCATATCTTCCTATCTCATCAACGGAAATTCATCATACATAAATTTTTATTATAACTTTGTGATTTTGTATGTGTGTTTGTGTGTACATAGGTATGATATAACTTATAAGCGAAATTATTTATCCAACTTTTTATGAATATAATGATTTAGCATTTTTCATTAGTATAAACAAAGCTGTACTGAACATCAAATACTTATCTTTGCAAATATTTCCTTAGCATTACTTTCTAGAAGCAGTGTGGCAGGACAGGAAAATATTACAATAATGAACATTATCAAAGTTTTTAAGTTATATGGCCAAACTGTTCCAGCAAATTGATTAAGATATATGTACACTCTGGACAATACCCTACACTCTGGGTAATATCAAGAAGTTTCAATTTTTTTGTTCACCTGGGAGTCTGAGCAAAAACTCATCATGGCTCTAATTATCTTTGCTTTGATTAACTAATGAGCTGAAAGTTTTAGTGGTGTTTTATATTGCCTCCTTTATAAATTGTCATTCAAATATTTTACCCACATTTTTTTAAAGACTTATTTATTTATTTATTTATTTATTTAGTTAGTTAGTTAGTTAGTTATATATAGAGAGAGGGCACGCACCCGACCTCAGCTCCCTGCTGAGCAAGGAGCCCTCAATCAGGCTCTACCCCACAACCCATGAGATCATGACCTGAGAAGAAACCAAGAGAGTTGGATGTTGAAGACACTGAGCCACCGAGGCAACACTTATGGCCACTTTTTTAAAAATATTTTATTTATTTATTGAGAGTGAGTGAGAAACAGCATGAGAGGGGAGAAGGTCAGAAGGAGAAGCAGACTCTCCCTGGAGCTGGGAGCCCGTTGCGGGATTCGATCCCGAGACTCCAGAATCATGACCTGAGCTGAAGGCAGTGGCTTAACCAACTGAGCCACCCAGGTGCTCCATTGTGGCCACTTTTTAATGTGGTAAAAGCATTATCTTAAAGTACAATATTGTAAGGATTTAACATACACATATACATAAAATCAGAAAAAATATACTTATTATTTTAAATTTTTAAATTAACATAATAAACAGAAACACAACCTTATGTATGTTAAGAAATATGTTTTTTAATAAATTAAATGACTGTGGGGTCCCTGGGTGACTCATTCAGTTAAGCATCTGCCTTCGGCTTAGGTCATGATCCCAGGGTCCTGGGATCTAGCCCCATGTTGGGGAATCTCTGCTCAGCAGGGAGCCTGCATCTCCCTTTCCCTCTGTCTGATGCTCCTCCTGCTTGTGCTCGCTCTCTGCCAAATAAATAAAATCTTTAAAAAAAAATTTAATAAACGTACACACACACACACACACACTAAATCAGTACTTTTCCCCTGACCTATTGCCAATCCCATGTTCCCATTAACTAATAAAAAACAAAAAATAAAAACAATTACTTGTTTATCTTCCATAGCTTTCTCTAGCACCATACAAATATATACAAATACAGAATTAAAGGTAGAACCACTCTTTTTTTTCTACTTAAATGAGCTCAGTATTTTCCCAGTTGATCCCATCAAATGACGTCACCAAATATATCCTATACATGTTGGATATCACATACAGATCTATCTAATTATTTTTATTCATTGCACTATAGAGTCATAAATATGGTCAACAATTTGCCTATTCATGAGATTCCTGGTTAGTGTTTTCTCTTACTTTGTTTTGTTGTTGACACTAAAACAATGCAGCACACATCCTTGAATATACCTTGTATACAACAGATTAAAGATTCCCAACAATGGAAGTACAGGGTCAAAGAGGAGGTATACCAGTAATTTTGATAGATAATGCCAGACTTATCAGAATTTGAAAACATTCTACCTTCTCCTTTGATTTGATTTCTGAATACTACTGGAGAAGTTGAGCAGATTTTCATGCCTACTGCTCATTTAAATTTTCCTTTTTGTTAATTACTGATCAGTATCGATAGCCATTTTTTTCAAATATGATGTAAAACTTTATCTCATCAGTGTATGAATTCCTAGTTTTCTAATATTTATATTGTTAAATGCTGTACATTCATATCTTTATCTAAAATTTATTTTTTAAAATTTTACTTTGAGAAATAGGGGTCTATAATTTATAACTTACAAATGAAAGGCCAGCATTTACATTACTTATTACAGAAACATCCATTTCCTACTGAAATAAAAAGCCCCTTATGCTAAGTATTTAGTTCATTATTACATACTTGGATATGTTTCTTTTTTCTATTCCAATGTCAATTTGTATCATGGCCAATAACATACTGTTTGAATAACAGCAACTTTACACCTGACTTTTGATTTCAGCTCAGGTCATGATCTCAGGGTTGTGAGACTGAGCCCGGGGCAGGCTCCATACTCCCTGCTTAAGATTCTCTCTCTCCTTTTTCCTCTGCTCCTCCCTCCATACTTATACATGTACATGCAAGCACTCTCTCACTCTCTCTAAACATAAAAATAAAAATAAAAACAAACAACCAAAAAGAACCCCAAAACCCAGCGGCTTTATATTAAGTTTTAATGTCTAGAAGAAAGAGTAAAAGTAAAAAGCTGTTGCAATTGTGACTGAAATTCCATGAACATACGCAGACTTTTAGGAAGGAATAACATTTTACAATAGGAAATATTAGGGAATACAGAATGACTATTTCCTTTCCTGTTAAATGCATTACTAAAGACTTTATATTTTTATGCAAATGAAAATTTTCTATTTCTTTGTAACTGGTTATTGAAGGTATAAATACGCTTTAATTTTAATATATTTATCTTGCAGTAATCCAGCTTACATGTTTTCTTACTCTGTAACAGAGTCTTTTAGTTTGTTGGGAATACAATCATATCATCTGAAAATGAAGATAACTCTGTGTAATGTCTTCCAATATTTATGTTGCTTAATTTTATTGTTTAATTACATCATGTAGAACCCACAACACAGTGCTAAGTAACGGTGTTGACAGTAAATATTCCTCTGCATTTTTTCCTAGTCTTAATAGCAGTGGCTTTTATGGATTCACTGTTTAATATAAAGTTATGGTAGGTTTTGTGAATATATTTTATTACATTTAATTAATATCCTCCAACGTCCATTTTATTTAGAAATTATTTGAAATTTCTAATACATTTTAGAAAATTATTTTTTGGCATGTGTACTGGGTTGAAATTTATGGCCACTTAGAATCTCAGATGACCTTATTTTGAAATGGGGTCCTAGCAGATATAGTTATTTAAGATGAGGCCATATTGGGTTATATATAGGTGGACCCTGTCCACCCTCTCCTCAAAGGAAGAGAAAACAGAGGCAAAAACAGACACACAGGGAAAACTCCATGTGACGACAAAGGCAGAGATTGAAGTGATATTGTCTACATGCCTTGGAACACCAAGAACTGATACTAGGCATTTGAAGCTAGAAAGAGGCAGGAAAATATCACCCCTTACAGCATTTGAGGACAGTTATCCTGCTGGCTCCTTTATCTTGGACTCTTAGTACCCAGATTGTGACAGACAAAATTCGTATTATTTTAAGCCATCTGGTTTGGTAATTTGTTATAGCAGCCCTAAGAAAGGAATACAGCATGTATTGATAAAAAATCATATCATTTTCATCTCTTAATTTGCTGATGTGATAAATGGTATGGATAAATTTCCAATTTTGAACCAGTTTATAATTTTTAAAATAAACCCTACTTCAAACACTTTATTATATTTTCATAAGCAGATGGACTTGCTATTTTTAAAGTCATATACATACAAAAATAAAACCAGTATAAAATATCTTTTAGAGCAATCAATATCAGGTTTGGATATAAAATTATGCTGGATTTGTACTACTACTTGCAGTCCCTTCCCTCTTTCTCTATAGTCTTAAATTATTTGATAATCATAAAGGGTATCTGTTTTTTAAGCTTAAATTTAATTTAGCTATAAAACCATCTGGGCCTGGGGCCTTTTCTAGTGGTACATCTTTAACAATCTTCCACTTTTTTTCTCTGATTATTACTACTAAAATATTTTGACTTTTCTTATGTGAATATAGATAATGTATATGTTCCTAAAGAATCACATTTCTTCTAGGTTTTCAAATAAATGGCTACAGATTTTTTTTTCAAACATGTCATAGTACCAGTATTGACTGGTAGAGCTGACCAGGAAATCCTCCTACTACTACATGTGGATTGAGTCAAAAAGGGACATTCCTCAAAGAAAGAAAAGAATCATTTAGTCTAGAGTATAGAAGTAGCTCTTATCACTGGCAAGAACCTCTAAACAAACCCATAAAAAATGTTTTCACCTGAATCACCAGGTATGCATCACAATAAAATTTAGATAGTTGGTCCTCAAGTTATTTGATACTTTCCTAGCGTCTTAGCAAAGCTATGCGGAAATTTTCTTGACATTTCCATTAAGCTACAATAAAGTTTCCATTTTTTTGAAACTCTTGACAAAATAAAAAAAGAATTAGTTTTCCCTCACACCTGCACACATTTAAAAATATCTCCAACTTATCTGAGAAACAATTTTCTCTACAACTCTCCCAGACTTCATACTCATATCCTTTTATTCATAGCAGATGGAGGAAATCAGAGTAACACATTTGCTCTAAAATCATTAGTGTTGCCTCAGCACTTCCAATCTAAAATGGCATTTCAAGGGGTTATTGTTACGTGGATCAAGAGTTTCCTCTAGGCACAAAGAGACATAAAAACCAATTTGAAACTTTTTTGTTCACAATGAGCTTGTGCATCTTAATTTCTTCAACATCATTCCAGTTGGATTTTAAACACAAATCCAGTGGGAGGACAGAATGGTCTGATTCAGTCATGGGTCATATTTTGTTCCCTGGCCAGTCCTCTGACAAATCATTATAGCTGCTTTTAGAAAGCACTGTTCTCAAAACTGTCCACCAACAGCTGGGTTGTCTGGAAGACTGCGAAAATGCGTTTGCCTCTCAGATACGATCCTGCCCTTTAGCCTTCTGAAATGCCTAAAAGTAAACAAGGCAGTGAGCTTCAGATGACAGCCATTCTGTCCCAGACCAAAACAATCCCTGCCTTAAGAAAGACCAATCTGTGAGCATTTCTTTAGCATATATTGTATTAAGTCCAACATTAAAAAAAAAAAATTAAGTGTAAGAAACTACACACCTGGAAAATACAAACTTGTGTAGACATAAGAGCAATCGTGGAGCATGATATCAGATCTTTCTACACATCATTACAATTTTCAAACTTCTTTCATGTCACGTTTCTATGTGATCCTCATAAATCTATAATGAATGCAGGATGAAAGAAAAAGGAGATACAAACATAGTGGTCTTAAGATGAAAGTGACATTAAAGATCATCAATAAACCTCTTTTACAGGTAAGAAAATGGAGGCCACAGGGGAATGAAGACCTTTGCCTTCTCGCACAGTCATCCTGCAAGGCTAATAGAGTGAAAGCCAGATGCCACAAGAGTTAACAACAACAACAACAACAGCAACAACAACAAAGAGTCATAAAAATAAGACAAGGAAGAGAAACAGAAATAAAAAACATTAATTCTGGTTTAACATATTTTCTTAAAAGAAGAAATTCTGTTGAATTAAAGCTTAAAATTCAAGATTCATCTCTAAAGGGCCACTTGGCTATGATGGTTTTATGCCATTATTAGATCCCTTAGAGAGAAGAGCAATTTTAAAATTCATAGTTTCCCATAAATATGTGCAAGCCTTGAAGAACATATTCATGCAGTTGTAAACAGTATGCACACACACAACACAAAAACACATGCACAAAACTTAAAAGTCACTTTTACATAACTATTGAAAGGAGCCTAAATATTTCTAGCTCAGTTAAGAATGTATTCATGAGGGGCACCTGGGTGGCTCAGTTGGTTAAGCAACTGCCTTCGGCTCAGGTCATGATCCCGGAGACCCTGGATCGAGCCCCATATCGGGCTGCCTGTTGGGCAGGAAGCCTGCTTCTCCCTCTCTCACTCCCCCTGCTTGTATTCCCTCTCTCGCTATGTCTCTCTCTGTCAAATAAATAAATAAAATCTTAAAAAAAAAAAGGATATATTCATGAAATTCCTATCCACCCACCCCTTACTCACCCTCTACTTTCCCACCACAGCAAGGACATAGTTGATTATCTTAATATTGTGACCACTCTATCACACAGTAGTTTTACAATAATCTTTCCTTTAGATGAAAATATATTACTAGTAGTGTTTTCTGTGACAGCATTCTCAAAAATATATGTCAACAATGCAGAGGCCAGAGTCCTAATATCTTTCATTCAATAGACAATAGCCATTTTCCATGACTCAATCCAGAATATTTTTAAAAATCTAGATCTAGGATATCATAATTCAAGTAAAAGACTGTATTACAGAAAAGCACAAACATAAAAAACATTAAAAGTGGAGTCATCATTTTCAAAGGAAGGAATTTACAGCGGTGGTGAAAGATCATATCAGGGTTAGAGGATTGGAGGACAATCTGTGTCAGAACACATTTTATTGTCAGAATGCACCTCAACATTTTAAAACCGCTTTTAGTCACCTTTTAAACGTCTGAAAATAGAGAATGTAAAACATGATGTCTAACTTATCACAGAAAGTTTTATGATTCTCCTCAAAAAAAAAAAAAAGGAAGAACAAACATCTCTATTTCTTTTCCGGATCTGCACAATATATGCTTGCATCCCATTTGCTCTGATTCATTTACATTTTGCTGAATTTTGTTTTTGTCCATTTTCATCTTTCAAAAGATTTTTTAAAAAATCAACAACAAAAAGCCCTCAAAAGATGCTTTCAGATAAAATCGCGAAGAAAATAAGTACATGAATTAGTGAAACAACATCCAAGTTTATACAAATGTGGCAGTTACATCTTTTTTCATCTTGTCCGAGAATTAATTGCACTGCTGAAATTAGACATCAGCATGCTCCATGCAGACAGGAGCCCAAGCTGGAAGCAAACTCTTGGAATAACAATAATACTGCTTCCTGATTCTTT
Source organism: Spilogale gracilis (assembly GCA_004023965.1). Taxonomy (NCBI): domain Eukaryota; kingdom Metazoa; phylum Chordata; class Mammalia; order Carnivora; family Mephitidae; genus Spilogale; species Spilogale gracilis. The sequence goes on from PITA01015897.1 coordinate 41,169, forward strand.
TCACATGGCTACGTTTTTAACATTTCCTTCAATATTCCACCCAGTTGTGGTAGGACTATGACAAAAGATTTCTCTAGGCATGACGGGCATGTCCTTGGTGAGTGGCAGGAATAGCCACAGGCGACAAGCCCCTTTAATGGCCCCAAAAAGCACACAGGCTTTCTGCACACCTTACACATATGTGCCCTAAGGAAAGCATATCAAAAATGGAAACAATGAGGACAGACAATTCTATGATCTATTATAACTTTGTAACGGCAAATCTTCTGACACACAGGAGACTGACAAGCTTAGATTCTGTCTCTGCCCCTCAGTCTACTTACACGTTTATATGAGGGTTTTTACACATGGATGCAGAGGACCTTAATGTAGTATTTATTTTAATCTATCCAAGGCCAAACTACAAAGGGCTAAATTTGACTATAATGGAATTTTCTTGGGTTATTTTTAATTTGACTCGAATTACCTCTGTGGGTTCTAGAGCTTTTCTCCCAGACCCTGGGAGATGTCGGGTGTCACTAATCAGAGTTTACCCATCTTGTAGTCAGTGCAGCCCAAAGTTCTGCCTGCAAAGTAGCAATTAGAGTCAAGTCTCTTCTGGAAATGCCAATCACTGCTCTTTGTCTTCCCTGCTCAATGTCTCCTCAATATAAGAATGACATATCGTTTTTACCCTATCAAATTAGAAAATATTATTTAAAATAACACTCATAGCTGGCAAGTGTGCAGGGAAAGAAGCATGCCCAAAGATGCTGGTGAAAATGCAAAATGAAGTGTCTTTTATGGAAAACAATCTGACAACATATATCATAACTTTTTTATCCTACGGTATTCACTGACTTAATTTGGGGAACATTGTTTCATATGTCTAACTACTCTTAAAACCAGACCTTTTAATATCTGCATAGTAGTGTATTATGTAAATCTACTATACTAGAGTTTTTCATTGTTTTCACATGTGTCAACATTTTAGTTTTCTATTTCAGTTACTATAAATAATGCTGTAGAGAACATCTTTATAAATACATTTTTAAATTGCATCTTGTTTATTCTTTAGGATAGATTCTTAGAAATAGAAATAACAGCTGTTAGCAGGTGTACCTTCAAGTATAATTCTGTCCTAACAACTACAGAATTGCAATTAGCAAACCAATTCCTCAAATAAAATTCCAGTGGATCATCATTTACCAAGAACAAAATACACAGTGATAAAAATGACTCTGCTTATTTACAGAGCCTTGAGAATGGGTAATTGCTCCAAGGAAACAAAATCAGATCATAGGCATGACTGAGTAACCATTAACTCAAAAAGGACAAATCAGGTCCCACCAAAAGGGCATTCATTTCAAGCAAAGGCACAGCCTGTTAACTGTCTTCTGTTTTTAAGCAATAATTCTCTTCCCAAGTTCATTAGTGTGTAAGGCCCCTCTCTAAACTCATTCTTACCATCACTGGTTAGCATTAATTTTCCTGTCTTTTGAAGACTAATACGCAACCCAGGTTTATACAATGGAAAAGTCAGAATATAGTGAAACCTTCTGCCCACTGCCAACCCTGGGCTCCCTGATGACGTGAACAGAGAAGTTATTGGCTGGAAGCTGTTCTAAAAGAAGAGATGACTGATCCTTAAATTAAAACTCCAGCTTTCAGAAGCCAATAAATAATAACGACCATTTTTTAACCTTTCGTATTGGAAAATATTTAAAATGATAACACCCATGGTTGGCAAGGGAACAATATTGCCCAAAGCATAGTCCTTAGAAAAATATTTCCATGATAAAATGAGGGTTTTTTATAAAAATATTTTATATATTTATTTGAAAGAGAGAAAGAGCATAAACAGGGTAAAGAGTAGAGGGAGAAGCAGACTCCCCGCTGAGAAGGGAGCCTGACGTGGAGCTTGATGCCAGGACTCTGGGATCATGACCTGAGCTGAAGGCAGATGCTTAATGGACTGAACCACGCAGGCGCCCTCCATGATAAAATGACTTAAGGAAAGAGTGAGAATGGAAGGAAGCGCAGGTTGAACATTTAATGTGCTGTTATAAACTGGGAGTCTCCATGAGCAGCTGTAGTAAGCAGTGTTTCTAAACTTATTTAACTACCAAATTCTTCTTGCTTTATGTTTTCTTTTGTTTCTGGCTTCTGGCTTTCTGCGAAGTCTCTCAGGGGAGAACATTCTGTGGAACATCATCAGTAAATGTTTCTCTAAGCTGGCGGTTCTCAAACATTTTGTTCTCAAGATGCATTCACACTCTTAAGAATTGTTAAAGGTCCCAAAGAGCCTTTGTGTACATAGATTCTATCTATAGATATTTACTGTATTAGAAATTGAAACAGAAAATTTTCAAAACACTACTAGTTCACTTTAACAGTAATAAACCTATTATATGTACACATATGCAATATATTTTATAAAACATAGAGAAGAAAAAAAGGAAAAAAGGAACTAGTGGGAAGAGTGGCATTGTTTCAGAGTATTAAAAATCTTTTTAGGGCACCTGGATGGTTCAGTTGGTTAAGCGACTGCCTTCGGCTCAGGTCATGATCCCGGAGACCCAGGATTGAGTCCCACATCGGGCTCCCTGCTGGGCGAGAAGCCTGCTTCTCCTTCTCTCACTCCCCTTGCTTGTGTTTCCTCTCTGGCTGTGTTTCTCTCTATCAAATAAATAAAATATTTTTAAAAAAAAATCCTTTTAATGTTTGGCTTAATAGAAGACCAGTAGATTGTCATATCTGCTTCTGCACTGTGTTTTTGATGTAGTTTTTGAATGTAGGTGAGATATGGTGGGGTGAGGTCTGGAGCCGATGACCAAGAAAGAAGTCTTGAGACCTCTTTGGTGCAAAATGATGGTTTTATGAAAGCACAGGGACAGGACAAAGGGAGTTTTGGCAGCTGCTTGGGAATATTTCTTAAAGCCCTCATCCCAAGGTAGACTCACCACAGTTGGCTCCAATTATAGCCATTAACCTGGGAAATGAGTGAGAGAGAAACCCCCACATTGATTAGAAGGAGGAACAGTGAGAGAGGGAGTAAGAGTCAGGGTCCCATTCATCTGGGATGGCCTGTTTTTCCTCCAGCAACCTGGGCTGACTCGGAGGAGGCTTATTTAGATAAATATCATCCAATTTGTCAGAAGGGAGTTTACTAGCCAACACGTTTGGGCAGACACATTCTGCAAGAGGCCCTTAGGTCAGAGTCCTGGCGTAGGGTAATGAAGGCTGAGGTATGAATAATGACAGTACCCTAGGTCCATTTGATCCATTTCCTGCAGAAGAGATTCAGCTGATAGATCCCACTGAGGCAATGCAGTGTTACAGGAGCTCTGTCCTTTCCTAAATTCTGCAATCTGAATTGTTTCCAGTGGGTGAAGCCAAGAAAGCCCTTGGAAACATCCTAGGGGAGAATCCTTGGGAACTTAAGAAGAAGCTCCCATGCTAGAGAAGCTCCATTACAAAAGAAAGTTCCCTCAGACTACCGGGTGGTGTCCCATGCACAGGATATGTCAGAGGTTCCTGATGTCAAAGGAACGCAAGGCATCCCCCAAACAAAATCACTGTGATCACCACTACCATTAAAGCCCTGCCCTCCTCCCACTGCCCCATTATGTCCTAGGCTACAGATGGGTGCCTGGTGTATGAACCAAAATACCATGCCTAGAAGGTCCTGCAGTGAAGGTCAAGCCTTAACCCATGGAGAACACTAGAAAAGTTTTACAAGGGGAAATTACCCAATTTTGTAGCTTCAGTAGTTAGCAGAGAACACTGACAATAAACAGTAAAGATAGAAATCCATCATGGTCTAAGTGACATTCCAATACAAGTAGTCTTTATAGTCAACTTCCCTAGGAAAGGGTCCCTATTTGGCTTTTGGTTCAATCAGGTTTTGGCCAGCTCCCTGTGGAGGTCTCATAGCCAGAAGCAGCTAGACCAGCAATGTAAGGGGAATCACATTAAACCAAAGAGAAGGAAACCTCACACAGAACTCTTAAAAGATTGGCAGAAATCTTGGTGACGTAGGTGGCTGTCCCGTGCCCAAGACAGACAACTTTGTATAAGGACAGGAATAAAGAGAGGGCATTAGGTTTCTGAGTCTTATTACCATTCTGGGCAGGAGATTAACTTCCAGCCAAAAGGAAGGTTTTCTCCTCCCCATAGAGTGGTCATAGGCTAGAGGATTAGAGTCTAAGCAATTGACAGAAAAGTGTTCCAATAAAAACTTGGAAGCCCCGCATTCCAGCACCAAATGATGTAGTTTTTGAATGCAGGTGGGATTTGGTGGGGTGAGGTCCAGAGCTGATGACCAAAAAAGAATTCTTGAGATGTCTTTGGTTCTAAATGATGGTTTTTATGAAAGCATGGGGCAGGATTTGTGGGCAGAAAGAGCTGCTATCTCAGGGTGGTGAGGGATGACTGATTATACCCTTGGGGAGTTGAGGGAGGTAAGGAAAAGGGAAGTCTTCAAAAGGACTTGCATGTTCTAAGGAGGACCTATAAGCTACTGGAGGCCTTGCCATTGCCTAGTTAAGGTTGTTTTTCCCCTGTAGTAAGGTATTAACATGAAAATAGTTGGGAGTTTCCTGGAGAAATGTCACTCAAATCTCACCCAGAAGTGTGGGGGAGGGGGAGATTTTGCAGGGTGTCAGTTTATGTTTTGTCCTCAGCTTGCCTTCTGCTTCCTCAACACTGAGATACACTGTTTGGTTAAGTATGTCAAATCCAGGATTATTTTAATCACATTTTCAAAAAACTCTGGCTATTTTTCTTGGATACTGCATCAAAACTTGACAAAGGGGAGTGACTTTACCAAGATGGCAAAACAGGCTATTCCTAATTTTGCTTTTCCTCAAAAGAAAACAACCAACATCTATTTAAGAATAAGATACCACTGAAAGAATCTTAGGACACAGGGTGAGGCAGAAGCATGCCTACACCACAAAGAGAAAGACAGGGTATCAGAACAGTGAAAAGAGGAGCTACCTGTTAATTGTTTTGCCCCCTCCCTCAGGCTAGCACTAGGTTAGAGAGGTCTCCAGTTCCTCCAGAGGGAAAAGAGAATACAGGGAAGACAACCCCAACATTGTGGGTGCTTTGTGGGAAGCCCTTACTCTGATCTCACCCTGTGGGAATTGCAGGGGAATCAGCAGGGCCCAGCCACTGGGAATCTGACTGTGATGAGGAAGGGGAAGGGGCTCGCAACAACAAGCACAAGGATCTTGGCAGAGAGTTCATGCCTGCAGTGTCTAAGCAGTAGTACCATCCAGTGCCTTTCCTCATGGGCATATCCCAGTTGGGGTGCCTTCTGACTAGGGAACTCAGTGGAGAGCAAATCTGCCTGGTTTGGCTCCTCAGACAAGTTTTGCCAGCCCTGGAGCCCAGTTTGCACACACCCAAGCAAGGTGCTGAGTCACCTTTCCACCCACTGCTGAGAATGCTTTTTGACCCCCTCTGACCAGAAGGCTGGTGACAATTCCTGGAAGCTCTGTGGTCTAGCAGTACTAGAGTCCAGAGGTGGACAAACAGAGATCACCTCCAGAACAAAGTCTGTTTCAGGCATGGAGGTTTCCCAGGCTGTGCCCAGACAGGAGGATTAAGCTGTTGGCAAGGCTGAGGATAGCTCCCAGCTCCTCCAAACTAAAGAGCCTGTTTGGAAAACTGAAAGTAGTCTGCAGTGCTTCCCACCCCCAGCCACACACATACCCAGGCAAGGAAGATGAGAAACAACCCCACTCACTGTGGCGAGTGTCTTCCAGCCTTGCCGGCCCAGAAGGGCTCCTGAAAGTACATGAAAGCTGTGCAGGTCAGTAGTACTCCATCCAAGAGAAAAGTAGACAGAGCCAGTATTTTGTAATACAAAGCCAGTGATCCTGTTGGGCCAGAAAACTGGGGGTACAGTTTGGTTTGAGTTAAGACAACAAAGAACTTTACTAGTTTTACAGTTGCTTCTGCCACTGTGCCTGGGCAGGAATTCTAATTCATAGCCTTACACTACAATCTTCAGCCTGTCCAATTAGGGAATGGAACCAGAGCTTATAGGAGGCTGTATAGCCCACTCAACAGCACTATCTACAATGACACTTGCCAAGAGAGCACAGCCCATGGTTTCCCGCATCTGCAGAGCAAAACCTGTGGCCTTGCCTGACCAGGGAATTCAGTATACACTCAGGTCTGACTGGGCCCTTCAAACAATGAGATGTACAAGCCCTGGACACGGCCTGCTGCCTTGTCAGTGCAGGGAAACTAACTCCCAGCAATACAGTAACCAAGTCCAACCATCTAGAAATCCTGACCAATTACTAGTAAGGAGATTAAATCAGTAATCAAAAATATCCCAACATAGAAAAGCCCAGGACCAGATGGCTTCCCTGGTGAATTTTACCAAACATTTAAAGAATTAACACCAATCTTATACAAACTTTTCCCAAAAAAATCAAAGAGAGAACACTTCCAAATTCATTTTATGTGACCAGCATTATCCTGATACCAAAACCAGGAAAGGACATTACTAGAAAAGATAACTATAGGCCATTATTCCTGATGAATATAGATGTAAAAGTTCTCAACAGAATACTAGAAAACTGAATTCAATAGTACATTAAAAGGATCATTCACCATGATCAGGGGAGATTTATCCATGGGATGCAAGGATAGTTCAACATATACCAATCTACCAATGTGAGACATCACATTAATAGAATTTTTTTTAAAAAAAGAATGTATGATGATCTCAATAGATGCAGAAAAAGCATTTAATAAAATTCAAAATCCATTCATGATAAAAACTCTTAACAATTAAACACCAAAGGAACATATCTCAACATAATAAAGACCATATATGACAGGCGCACAGGTAACATCATATTCAGTGTGCAAGAACAAAAGCTTTTCTTCTAAGATCAGTAACAAAACAAGTGTGCCTCTTCTTTTTTTTTTTTTTTTTAAGATTGTATTTATTTATTTATTTGACAGAGAGAAACCCAGCTAGAGAGGGAACACAAGCAGGAGGAGTGGGAGAGGGAGAAGCAGGCTTCCAGCCAAGCAGGGAGCCCAATGCGGGGCTCGATCCTGGGACTCCAAGATCATGACCTGAGCAGAAGGCAGACGCTTCACGAATGAGCCACCCAGGTGCCCCAAGTGTTCCTATTCTTATCACTCCTATCCAACAGGGATCTGGAAGTCCCAGTTAGAGAATCAGGCAAGGGAAAAATATATATCACAATTGAAAAGGAGGAAGTAAAATTGTCTCTATTTGCAGATG
>PITA01015898.1:0-48419 GCA_004023965.1 Spilogale gracilis
TGAGCTCATGACTCGGGGAGGCGGGCACCGCTGTTCCGTGAGCTCATGACTCGGGGAGGCGGGCACCGCTGTTCCGTGAGCTCATGACTCGGGGAGGCGGGCACCACTGTTAGGTGAGCTCCCGCTCCTTCCTCCTTTTTAACTTCAGGAAAGAAAACGAGGTCACGTAGCTCTCCCAGGATCAGACAGGTGCTGTTGTCAGGGTGCAGATCCAGGCTTGAGGGCTCCCAAGTCGGTTAGCTCTGCTGTCTGCCTTAGCTTAGGGACACAGCTCAGGCGGTATTCTGGCGCTTGACTCTGGTTTGCATCCTTGGTCCTTAGTAGTTCTGGGCTTCTAGTTAGGGTTTACGATTGAAGAATAGATCTGAAGAGGTGTATGTCTGCTCTTTGTGTGTTCCCCTGTCTGGTGCCCGTTTTCCCACCCACTTTCCCACACTCTGCTTTGGGCAGGAGAAAACACAGCGTTCTCCGTCCCAAGGGTAGGTAGCAGCAGTTGACGAAGGCACCGTAACCCAAAAATTGCACATTGTCTCTGTAGGAGGTGGTTAGTTTGCAAGCTTACTGTGTGTCAGGCTTTGTGCAAAACCAGTTTATATGCGTTATCTCATTTACTACTCCTTTTAAAAAATATTTTATTTATGTATTTGACAGAAACAGAGCTAGAGAGGGAACCCAAGCAGGAGGAGTGAGAGAGAGAGGAGCAGGCTTCCCGCCCTGCAGGGAGTTTGATGCAGGACTTGATCCTAGGACTTCAGGATCTTGACCTGAGCCAAAGGCAGTCGCTTAACCAACTGAGCCACCCAGGCGCCCCGTCATTTACTACTCTTGACAACTTTGCAAAGTAGTTGTCCTTTCGTAGATGAGATTGTGGGTCGGAAAAATCAATCAGGTAACTTGCCCAAGATCACAATGTTAGTAAGTCAGGATTCACAACTAGATCTGCTACCTCATACTGCCTTCTGCTTATTGCAGATAAATAGGAAGGGTAAGAGCTCTGTTTTTTGTGTGTGTATGTGTGTGTGACACACGCGTGCACTCATATGCCTGAGATTAAAGATGGACAAAGTCTGAAAGGATCCATTCAAATCTTTTAACAGTGTCTACTTCTGATGAAGGAATTCTTTATTCTACATGTTTTGAATTTTTTTTTTTAAGATTTTATTTACTTGACAGAGAGAAACACAGCCAGAGAGGGAACACAAGCAGGGGGAGTGAGAGAGGGAGAAGCAGGCTTCCTGTCAAGCAGGGAGCCCGATGCGGGACTCGATCCCAGGTCTCCGGGATCAGGACCTGAGCCAAAGGCAGTTGCCTAACCAACTGAGCCACCCAGGCGCCCCTTGAATTTTTTTTTTTCAATACAAGAAGGAACCACAGGGTAGATTGTGATTGAGAGTAAAAGGTGGGGCTCATGATGGATGGAATGGATGAGGAAGACCTCAGAGGATGTGAGAGTCAAATCAAGGAGCAGAGACTGGGTAGGGTTTGAATAAGTGCAGAAGGCAAGACGACCGGCATGGAACAAGGATGAGGAAAGTCTGGTTAAAGAACAGTGAGAAGAAAAGTCTAAGTGAAACTGGCAGTTTTTGCATGTAAAATAGAGGAAAACAGGTGCCTGAGTGGCTCAGTGGATTAAGCCTGTCTTCGGCTGGGGTCATGATCTCAGGGTCCTGGGATGGAGGCCCGCATCGGGCTCTCTGCTTGGCGGGGAGCCTGCTTCCTCCTCTCTCTGCCTGCCTCTCTGCCTACTTGTGATCTCTCTCTCTGTCAAATAAATAAATAAAATCTTTTTTAAAAAAAATAGAGGAAAACAAGAGTGGGGCCCCCAGAATCGAAGCTAGAGATTTGACTGTTCTTGAGAAAGGCTTGGGAGTGTGGGGGTATGTCCAGCAAGCACTGAGGAGCCTTAGATGGTGACATCAGAGGGGAGGTTGCAGGGATACATTACAATAAAGAAACACTTGTATCACATGCTGCTTGGTCTTCATCTACCTGCCTATCCTTAGTAAAGAGCATTTCTCCCTGAGAGTCATGGTAGATTTGGGGGTATTGAGCTTGCTGGGACTCTAGGATGGGGCGCCTGGGTGGCTCAGACATTAAGCAGTCTGCCTTCGGCTCAGGTCATGGTCCCAGGGTTCTGGTATCAGGCCTGCATCAGGCTCCCTGCTCTGGTCCCATGACATTTCTTTTCCTGCCTCAGAAATGTCGGTTGTGGAGCATAAACAATGAATCTTGGAACACTGAAAAAATAAAATAAGTTATTTAAAAAAAATTTCCTTTGAGGAGCACCTGGGTGACTCAGTCGTTAAGCATCTGCCTTCTGCTCAGGTCATGATCCCAGAGTCCCAGAATTGAGCCCCATATCAGGCTCCCTGCTCGGCGGGAAGCCTGCTTCTCCCTCACCCACTCCCCCTGCTTGTGTTCCCTCTCTGGCTGTGTTTCTCTCTGTCAAATAAATAAAGTCTTTTTAAAAAATAAAAATAAAATGCAGGTGTGTTGGTTTTTTAAGTACAAGAGATTATTATGCTAATTATATACCTGGCAAGTTCAGATGGTCCCCAATGATGGAGGACGATTTTTCAACTTAATAACAATGGGAAAGTGATTCACGTTCAGTACTATGATTTTTGAGTTTTGATCTTGAGAAAAAATTACGAGAAACAACCGATATATATACAACCATTTCGTATCCATACATTTTGTTTCTCACATTCATTACAATATTCAGTAGAGTATGTGAGATTTTCAACACTTAATTATGAAATAGGATTTGTGTTAGGTGATTTTGCCTCACTGTAGGCTAACAAGTGTTCTGAACACGTTTAAGGGAGGTGAGGCTGATCTACGGTGTTTGGTAGGTTAGCTATATTCCATACACTGCGAGCATGTGATATTTTCAACTTGTGGCGGGTTCATGAGGACATAACGCCATTTTAAGTTGAGGAAGACCTTACAGTGGGGTGGTAAACCGAAAAGAGCTTAAAAACTGTTTGTGACCTGGAGGGCAGGGTTATAAAACACTTGGGAAGACTTTTAGAGGCACTGGGTTCAAAGAGGAGCTATGATATGCTGGTATGGGGCTGTGGGATTTTAGGCCATCAGACAAAAGCAAAATCAGGAGATGAAAGCAGAAGGGAGCCTAGGCTCCACAGAGAATAGAGGGGATCGATTGTAGTGGAACTGAGTAGAGATTTGAAACACCATAGAGCAGAAATGATTTTCGATGAGCAGAGCTCAAAGCTTCAGCTGCCTTTTCTGTGAATAGAGAATCTTTCACTTTGGGGCGCCTGGGTGGCTCAGTTGGTTAAGCGACTGCCTTCGGCTCAGGTCATGATCCTGGAGTCGCGGGATCAAGTCCCACATCGGGCTTCCTGTTCCACAGGAAGCCCGCTTCTCCCTCTCTCGCTCCCTCTGCTTATGTTCCCTCTCTGGCTGTGTTTCTCTCTGTCAAATAAGTAAATAAAATTTTTAAAAGAACTAAAATCTTTGACTTAAAACCAAAGTGAATGGGTAGCAAATAAAAAAAAGACATTTTTCAGGGCCTAGAAAATTGACAAAGCAAGAGGGCACAAGTAGCTGTTTAACCCTTTGAACACATGCTCTGTGAAGTGAGTGACTGAGAGCACATTCTTCACTGACCATTTAATATTTGCACCCCAGAATATCCACACCCTAGACCAAACTCTGCAGACCATGCTTTACGCCCCTATGGTCGCCCCCTAGATTGTTCGATGGCTTCTCTCCCTGCTTCCACTTTTCCCAAAGTCTGTTGTCACAGTGGCCAGTTACACTTTATGGTAAATATAAGTAAAGTTTGGTCACTGCCTGATAACCACCCCCGCCGACCTTGCGCGTGTCTTAGCCTAGAGCAGAGTCCCAGCAGCCGTGTCCGAGTCTGGGCCCAGCCACACTCCATCTGCCATCACTGTACTTTCGCTTTCTCTGTTGCAGCCACACCGCTTGTCCAGCTGGCCCTTCCTGGAGGAATCCAGGCATGCTCCTGCCTCCAGAGACTCAGCATTCCTTCTCCAGAACGTCACCGGACTGCTGCTCACGTCCCTTGGGTTTCTGCTCCAGCTTTGTCTTACCAACAAGGTGACGTTCCCTGACTCCTGCATACGGAGACCTTTCTGTCCCGACTCCTATCCCTTTTACTCCTGTGTTTCTCTGTCGTATGTATCACTGTCTCACAGCTATCTCATCACTGTCTGTGCCGGCCGACTCCTTCCTCCATCCTGTCCGCGTCTTGCTGCCCGCGTACAGAAGAGACAGTGGGGCCGTAGTTGAGACGCTGAACTCTGAAGTAGATTTTTGGGAATGCAGCGTCGCCGCTCATTGCGTGTGAGACTTGGCCAAGCGACTCAAGCTCTTCGGGCTTCTGTTTCTTCATCTGTCAATATGTGGGCGATAACAAGACCTTAGGGTTGTGTTGAGGAGTCGGCGAGTTAATATATATAAAGCATCTAGTACGGTGCCTGGTACCTTACAAGCAATATAAGCGCCAGCTGTTACTGCGACAGTGATTAGGATGTAAATTGTGTGGACGTAGGGACTTTGTTTTGTTGGGCCACTTATCTCTGGTGCCTAGAACAGCACCTGGAATATAGTAGGCTCTGAACAAATATTTGCTAAATGAATGAGTGTTGTATGGGAAGTTTTGAAAGAAAAAGATAATATGGAACTCAAAATGATAGTATGACAGCACCAAGAAAAGTTGGGGGAAAAAAATAAGAGCTCAGGGATCCTGTCTTTGGAAGGAAAAACCCTCTTGGCTCTTCTTGGGTTGGTGACTGTGGAGGTCAGTGAAGCCAGAGTGTTAGAAATTTGTGGAGGGGGTTATGTTTGCTGGTTACCCAGAAGGAGGCTTCCCTGCCCCAGTGGTTTTTCCTTCCTTGGTAAGTGGAACTAATAGAGGCAGTATGGATTTAACTTTTCTTGTAGTGTAGCCGTGTTCAGTTAAAACTTACATACACTGTTCCTAGTTGGTTTTTTGTTTTTTTTGTTTTTTTTTTCCTGCAATGCATGCCAATACCTAAGAATAGTGTTGGGTTATATTTACAGTGAATTGTAATCGTTTTACTTAAAGTTAGAAACTTTTTAAAGCTAAGACTGGTCATTGGTCATGACTCATATGTGGATCATAAAGTCCTTGTGGTGGGCTATGACCACGGTTTTTTTGGGGGGGGGTTAAAAAAAAGGCAAGATTCTTGGGCGCCTGGGTGGCTCAGTTGGTTAAGCGACTGCCATCTGCTCAGGTCATGATCCCGAAGGCCCGGGATTGAGTCCCACATCGGGCTCCCTGCTCGGCGGGAAGCCTGCTTCTCCCTCTCTCACTTTCTGCTTGTGTTCCCTCTCTGGCTGTGTTTCTCTCTGTCAAATAAATAAAACCTTAAAAAAACCCAAAAACCAGTAGTGGTAATTCACAAGACTTGAGAACCTACCAAGCTCCCAGCTTCTCGTGCTCTTCATCTACGCCTGGAAAGATAGGTCTGCGGAGGCTGTGCCTGGAGGACCCGGTCTCCCCGGCAGATCTCTGCCGCCTCAAACAGCCCTCTCCCCTCCACACCTCACCTGACTGGGAGACCTCTCCTCCCCAAGGGCATTTCCTTTGCTCTTCATTCTGTCCTTTTGTCTTCCTTCCTTTCTCTCCCCTCTCTGTTTTGTTTCCCTTTTCTCCGTAATGTCCTCTGTGACCACTTGGCACCAAAAGGCTGGTTCACCTCCGTTCAACTGAAAACTTACTCTGACTCTATCTTGCCATTCAGATGGAAACTGTATATGGTCCAGCTGATTTATTTGAGCTGATGCATTCAGGATGATCAAAATGGTTTCTTCCTTTGATAAAACTGTGTCTATGTGTGTTAGGACTGAGGTTGGGGGAGGGGAGGTGTGTGTGTGTGTTTGGGGGAGGGGAGGTGTTTTGTTTCTATTTTCCTTCCAAGTCACCTGCATCAGAATTGGCATAGCCCTTACGGTCATGCGTGCGTTTAGTTCCCTGCACTAGACAGAGACTGCTTTTGTGACAGATACTCCCGGTGCCTGCCAGCAGAAAAGATTTTCTATGTGTTTTTTTGTTTGTTTTTTGTTTTTTTTTTTAAGATTTTCTATGTTTTAATATCTTTTCTCTGCAATTATTTTTTAGCTTTTGGGATTTCCAGAAGAAAAGATCAAAGAGGAATCATTGAGAATAGACTCTTTCTCAAGAGTTAAGCCTACCATGGCCACAGACTTGGCCCTTCAGACTTCAGAGATGCAGGAAGGACTTCTGGCAGTAAAGGTAGAAGAGGAAGAGGGGGACTGTGCCTGTGGGAAGGAATGTGGCCTGTCGAGAGATAACCTTCATACCAGGGAGATCTTTCGTAGACGCTTCCGGCAGTTCTGCTACCGGGAGACCCCTGGGCCCCGGGAGGCTCTTGGAAGGCTCCGGCAGCTCTGCCGCCAGTGGCTGCGGCCCGAGACGCACAGCAAGGAGCAGATCCTGGAGCTGCTGGTGCTGGAGCAGTTCCTGACCATCCTGCCCGACGAGCTGCAGGCCTGGGTGCGGGAGCACCACCCAGTGAGTGGGGAGGACGCGGTGACTGCTCTGGAGGACCTGGAGAGGGAGCTGGATGAGCCTGGAGAGCAGCTGGAAGATGGGGGGACAGAGGTTTGTACCTGCAGCAGCTAGTGTGGGGTTTCAGTGCAGCAAGAGGAAGAGGGGTTTTTGTGCCTGATATGGTGTATTGTGGGCTCTCCATCTCTCTGCCTCTTTCTTATTGCCAGTTTCTTGGTCCTTCTTTTCCTATATAGTGGACCTGGGAAAGCCCCCGACAAGGTATCTCTGATACTTGATTCCTAACTCTCCTTTATTTCCACCAGGTCCCAAGCTATGCCTGTGAACAGGGAGAGTTTGTAAAGGAGAAAGCAACTCGGGGAGCAGCCCGGGAGCTGTCAGGTGGCCGGCTCCAGCCGCTGGAAGATCTGCAGCCATGCGGTGCGCGGGAGGTGTGCCCAGTCCAGGAGATCGGTGAGGGTCAGAAGGCGTCAGAGGCCTCCCTCACTCTCCGAGGGTCCAGCGGTTCAGCACCTGTGTTCAGTGTCTGCTGTGCACGCGGGGTGCTTGGTCCTGGGGGGACTGGGACAAGTCAGGTGGACCCGTTCCCTGCCCTCAGGAAGTCTGTGGCCCGGTGGGGAGGCAGATGGCCCCTGAGCAGTTACAGTTCAGCCTGTCTTCTCCCTGAAGGCCAAGTGCAAGGAAACGGACACCGTGGTTATTCATCCCCTGCCCGCTCTCCCGGCTGGCTTTTCCCTTTTTCCTGTGCGCACCTAACATTCACACGATCCACTTCTTATCTCAGGTGATGAGGCTGGGACTCGGAATGTGGAGTCAGCCTCGAAAAGGGAGCTTACTAAAGGAATGAGGCCTCTTGTGGAAGTCCCTGAAAAACCGAGTGGCGCTGCTCCTCAGATGCCGGAGCGCGGGGACACCTGTGGCCGCGAGGGCAGGTCGGAAAGGGCGCGGGCGAGCTCCTCCGCGGACAGACCCTATATCTGTGGCCAGTGTGGGAAGAGCTTCACGCAGAACTCCATCCTTATCGAGCACCAGAGGACCCACACGGGGGAGAAGCCGTACGAGTGCGAGGAGTGTGGGCGGGCCTTCGGCCAGCGGTCGGGCCTGTTCCAGCACCAGAGGCTCCACACCGGGGAGAAGCGCTACCGGTGCAGCATCTGCGGCAAGGCCTTCAGCCAGAACGCCGGGCTCTTCCACCACCTCCGGATCCACTCGGGGGAGAGGCCCTTCCGCTGCGGTCAGTGCAGCAAGAGCTTCAGTCGGCGCTCTGTCCTCCTCAAGCACCAGAGGATCCACACTGGGGAGAGGCCTTATGCGTGCGACGAGTGCGGCAAGAACTTCATTTACCACTGCAACCTCATCCAGCATCGGAAGACCCACGCGGTGCCGGGGCCGGGCGGCGCCTGGGAGCAGGCCCAGCAGCACTTGCGGGCGTCGGCCCGCTAGCACGCTCCCAGGGTAGCCTCCTGCTGCGGCCCCGAAGCAAGGTAATGGGAAAACATCCTTTAATCCTCTTGAGGAGGAAACTCCCAGGAGAGCTAGAGAAATTGTCCACATGTTGATGCCGAGAGGAGCGTAACATCTCAAGTACATGTGTCGAGTTCTCTGGGGCTGGCGCGTCCGCACTTTGAGTGCTGGATCTTGTTGTGTTGTCTTTGTGAGCACAGCCTTGGTCTCACACCCGGGCAACAAGTTTCCTAGGTGTACTTCAGGAAAACTGCTTCATCCTAGTTTTAAGAAACTTTTGAAAAAAGGTTTTAAAAATCATGTGCTGCCTGAACACAAAATTATGTTAAATATTCAGGCCACTAACTATTTAAAAAGTAATTTAAAAATAATTGCAGTAAAACCTGTAATGTAAACAATTTGACTATTTTTTGTTTTCGTAAGATCTGATAATTTGCTCTGTGACCTACAGCAGGGGGCAGATGAACCCGCCCGTAAATACACAAAGTTTCCTAACTCAGCCTCCAGTTGGGATCCAAGCGACTGAAGCAGCCCTGTGTGGCTAGTAGCCCCGTGGCTAGACATTTAGTAGATACTGCTCAAGATTTTACATTTGTGCAAAGCAAGAAACTTAGCTAAAAACCTGATATCTTACTTCCGATCTTTGTTATGAAAACAGGCCTCTTTGCATTTTTCCTGTGACTTACAAGCGTTTTTTGCTTTCTTTAACCCTTAGTTATGGAAAATTTCAAACACAGAAGTAGAAAAGTATGACCAATCTTCATGTTAATTCCTTTTTTTAAAAAAATAAGGTCCATGCTTCTCAGCATTACCTGTTGATTACCACCAAGGTCATGCATAAAAAAAATTTCTTTCCCTAAACAGTAATTGAATCTTTACTTTATACTAAGCCCAGGACACAAAGACATGGAAAATGCCCGGTGATGACAGTCTGGATCAAAAGACCAAATACACAGCAGGTCACTTAACAATAGTTAGAAACCCTGTAAGGGACATTAGAGATCACGTCTCTGCCTCCTTACGTAATTGATGCAGAAACGGAGGCTCTGGGAAGTAGCTGTAAGAGCATACCGGCAACTAGTTAACGGAGCTGGAGCTAGAACCATGTCTTCTAATCGCTAATTCTCTTTCTGCTAAGCCACTGGGAGCAGTTTATCTCCAAATAGAAATTACTAGCATATGGAACTTAAAGATTTAGAAGGCACGGAGGTTTTGCTTTTTAGGTCAACAGAGCCTCCCATCTGTGTGTTTCAGTCAATGCACAGCTCCTCTGTTCAATTTACAGTGGAGTTCCAGCAAAGACTCACCACTTATCCCTCATTTGGGGCATCTTCTTTTATTTTTAAGTAATCTCTACCCCCAGCGTGGGACTTGAACGCATAACCCCAAGATTAAGAGCTGCATGCTCCACCAACGGAGCCAGCCAGGCAACCCAATTATCTTTAACCTTTAAATTTTAATTTACTTAGAGGGACTTTTCAAGAAAGAGAATTCATTCTTCATCCAGCTCAAGTATCAGAACAGCATTAAAAAAGGAGCCTATCTTTTCCCTTAGAGGTAGCCATTTTTCTAGGATTTTATTATCTTCAGTGTTTCTTGATGTAAATACAAGAAAACGTGAATAAGTATCACCCTATTTCCTCTCTTACACAGAAAGATGGCCTACTGTTTACACGCTCCTACACCTGGCTGTGTCCGTGAAACAGCACAGTCTCTAGAGTAACAGCACTTCCTCGTTCTGCTTACGGGTGGACAGTGTTTCACGTGTTGGTGCTCCACAGTTTTTATCCCATTCCCGTAGATGCACAGTCACTACCTTAAAAGATCATAAATTGGTTCATTCTTCTCCTGAATGTGGTTCAAGCCAAACTCTGTTTAAAATAGTAACTTCCACATGAGCTGGGAAACAGGGTCTGGGCAACTAGAGTTGCACCTAATTCTTTTATAGAGAAATGCAGAAGTGACGGGGCTGATTTTCAGTCTTGTGTATTTGACTCTATCACATATCCTCAGTCAGAACATTTCAAACCATTTCCGTCGCCATTTGTGGCTAATTGTAGGTCTTACCAAAACTCTTAAATTTTCTCAAGAGTGTATCTTACTCTGTCTGGGGCTTAAATTATTTCTTTATATAAAGAAATACATACAGATTTTAAAGCAAAGTTAAGGAAAATACAGTAGACTCACGTTTGAAATAAAATCAACTTCTGCAGTAAATATATATTCCATCTACTAATATAATACATCTAGTGTTATAACCTGAGCTTGCAAGTATCTCAGATGCCGAAGCAGCATGTTTGGATAATTCTGTTGTATCAGCAGTTAAAAGATGGAAAATGTGAACAGATGAGGGTTTTAAAGGCTGTGTGTCTGTCTAATGGACTGTTTACACCTGCAGTTGAAGATTGGATGTTTGTTTTGTTTTGTGCTTGTCTTTTTGTTTGTTCTGTTTTGTTCACAGCTTCTCAAAAATTATGAATTTTCTCAACAACTGATGAAATACCAAGGAACAAAAGATGTTCTGTATGCTGTAGAGACATATACCAATTAGAATGCTGTGATGGTTAACACGATTAAATGATTTCCAGTTCACCCCACTAAACTACTTGTTCTCTGATACTAATTGTTCTAATTTGCTTGTGCTAATTTTCTTATCTGGGATGCACATTTGTCATTAGTTGAGCACTGATCTTTGTTGTAGCCTGTGGACAGTGGCCTATAATAGGGCCTTACACTGTTTCCGTCTCAGTTGTTTCCCTTTTACATTTCTACATTACCCTCACTTCTCTCTTTTCTGTTTCTACCTTGGCTTTTCTTACTCAACCCATGAAATCTATAGCATTGACCTCCTTTCAGGTGCTCTTCAAACCAGTAACCATTCCTCCCTGTGCCTTTGAAAGTCCAATCTGAAAGAGCAGTGTGTTTTATGGCTGAGCAAGGTGTAAGAAATACTGATTTCAGTATTGATTCAAAAAACGTTATTTGTTCTTGAGAGATAGTCCAGCACTCCTCTGAGCACAGTAATGAGGTTAGACACTGTATGTCAAGAAATGACTGAGAATTTTGCAACCAAAACCTGCCTAGAGCTATAGAAAAGAGCACTGAAGACTGTCTTTCACTGTAATTTTTATTTGTAGGTCAGGAGTCAAGGAGAACCAAGTCTCTGTCCACATTTTGTATTTGGAAATGACTCCTATTTTCTATATCTGATAATACTTTTCCTTTAAAAAATATAATTTATAGTGGAAGATTGTTTTATATTTTTCCTATAAGACAAAAATGATCTCTGAGGATATTTTAAAATAAAAGTATATCTGAAGTCCAGGGGCCTGGGAGGAGCCCCATGGTGGGTTTCCTGCTCAGCTTCCGGCTCTTCTCTCCGCCTGCCTCTACCCCCAGTAGTGCTTGCTCACGTTCTCAAATAAGTAAGATCTTTAAGAAAAAGTGTATCTAAAGGCAAAATTAAACAATACGAAGTACTTTCTCAGGAACAGTATTGAAATGTAGAATCTATACTGGCATACATGTGTGTTATTGGTTAAATGTTGGGTTAGAAGTTGAGAGAAAAGTAGACTATTTGTAGGAGATGGAGGATAGAGGAAAGTAGGTTACAGCAGAGGGTGAGGAAGTCCTAACTAAGATATGCTCAAGAACCATGCGTTTTCCAGTTTGGCAGGTCCTGGAGCCTCCTACAAGGAAGTGCGAGAGTGGGGGCCAGATTGGAAGGTCCTGGAACACTTTGCTGTGCCTTTGGTCTTTGTTTGGTAAGCATAATGGGATCATTGAAAGTATTTTGTTGTGCTATAGGAGCTTTTTTTTTTTTTTTTTTAAAGATTTTATTTATTTGACAGAGAGCGATCACAGGCAGGCAGAGAGGCAGGCAGAGAGAGAGAGGAGGAAACAGGCTCCCTGCTGAGCAGATAGCCCGATGCAGGCCTCGATCTCAGGACCCTGAGATCATGACCTGAGCCGAAGGCAGAGGCTTTAACCCACTGAGCCACCCAGGTGCCCTGCTATAGGAACTTTTTAACAGAATCAGAGAGTGTTAGCTTTAGGAAGAAATTTTGATTTTACCCATTTCATACCTACATGAGAAAAGTGAAGCCCAAAGTGGTTAAACACTTGCAGTGATTAATTTTTTAATTGCATTACAATTTTTAAAAACAAAACTACGGACAGAGATCATTGTGAATTCTGTACAGTTCCATGGACACTTCGACTTGGAGCCTGGGACACATTTCAGCCACCTGCAGACAGCAACAGCAGCAACAAAACAGGAGGGAGAGAGAAAACGGAAGAACAAAATGTAAGAACGCAAAAAGGTCTCAGGCAAAACTACACGTTAAAACTGGATTAGACCAAGAAATGGTGACCAAAGAGAAGGAAAAATAACAAGATGCGGGACAGTTACTAAGAACCGTGCTTTATTGTTATAATAGCTGTTATTATTATTTTTTTAAAGATTTCACTTATTTGTTTGACAGAGAGATCACAAGTGGGCAGAGGAGGCAGGCAGAGAGAGGAGGAAGCAGGCTCCCCGCTGAGCAGAGAGCCCGATGTGGGCCTGGATCCCAGGACCCTGAGATCATGACCTGAGCCGAAGTCAGAGGAGGCTTAACCCATTGAGCCACCCAGGCGCCCTATAGTAGCTATTATTAAAGATCCCTCTCTTAGTTGGTCCCTGTGTCTTAGCAGTGAAAACAGTCCCACTACTCTTCGCTCCTCACCCATTTCAGTGCTTTACGTAAAAAGGAGAAGAGCACAGTGTATACCTTACTGATTTTTGTTTTTAGGTGCCTGTGGACTTGTACCCAGTTTTCCATGTGAACATCTGGACTCTACGATGAAGCATTTCTATTTACATGTGTTAGAATCAGCTGCGCTGTTTGAGCTCCACAGTTTCCTGGGCACTGCCCCAGACTGGCTGAATGTTTCTGAGGGCAGGGCCTGGGAATCTGCACTTTAACTAGCTTATCAGAGGTTCTCAGGCATAAGGTAACTATATATAATTTACTGCCCAGTCTGGGACACTGGAGAAAGGGATTAGTATTAATAATTACACCCAGACTAGAAGCATAATAGGATGGGTGGTCTTCCCACTTAGGACTTTTCCAGCCCAGGAGACGGAAGACGAGATGGAATCAGAACACAGTGTTCTCATGAAAGCTAAGGTAGAACATCAATGAAGGAGGCTATGGGAGATTTAAGTGTAGCCACCACCTGCCTGGTTTGAAATAATTCTGTTAACACATCTATTGGATTAGGTCAGAAAGGGTGGGTATGCCTACAAGCCCCCCCCCCAATAACCGCAATAAAAACATTGTTAAGATACCCAGTGTGAGCCTGTTGAGGTCATGGTTTACCAGACAAGATGGACGGCATGTCAGAAGCACGAGGAGCAGCTCCATGTATAGGGACGGACGGACTGGTGTGGGATGCTCGCTTGTTAACTATAGGGCACTAGCGGAGAACCTTGCGGGACTAGACAGTGGGAGCAGTCTTGAGAAAGTAGCGAGGATGAATGGGAACCGGATCCTGTGCCAGGTCACTTCGCAAGTTACCATAACCGAGGGAGGTACTTCACTGGCTGTGGAGCCAGAGCCGTGTTCCCGCCGCAGCGGGCCCTGCCCCCGTGTGCCCAGCACTGCTTCCCCGCAGCTTTCCGCGGACCCAGCGCAGGCGGGGGGCCTGGGAGTGGTCGCCTTACTCAGAAGGACGCGACTTGACACAGTGGAGAGCAAGCCCACGTGCTGCTTTGCTCGGGTGGTGCTGGTTACTGCTCCTGACCCTGGGGACCCGGCGCCCAGGGGGACCTGCCCAAGGGGGGTCTGCAGGGACCCTGCGGGCGGGACCGCGGACGACCAGGGTCCTGGGAAGCGGAGGGCTGCGCGGCATTCCGTGAGGGCAGACAGGTGTCCTCAGGGTGTAGACGGCCGCTGGCCCCCGGGCGGACCCGCACGAGGTGGGAGCCGACCCGCGCCGAGACGACGCGCTGCCTAGGCTTCCTGGAGGGGCGGGGCGGAGGCGCGCGGCGGCGTCGTGACGTGCTTCCGGCTGCCGGAGGGGCGGGGGTGCGCGCGGGCGTCGTGACGTGCTTCCGGGCTGCCGTCGCGGGGCGCGGGCGCCTGGCTGGGGCTCCGCTCGCAGTGGGGCGGACTTGCGGGGCTCGGCTCCGCGTCCTCGCGTCGGCCCCCGGAATCCGGGCACCCCTGGGTCGGCGCCCGCCGGCCTAAAATACGATGACGTGGTCCGCACAAACAGTGTCGCGGAACCGAGGGCAGTACCGCGTGCGTGCCCGTCTCGGGCTTCAGCCTGAGTAAGCCGGACGGAAGGGGCGCTCCGTACCCCACAGGGTGGTGACGAAGACAGACCGCTGCATAGCATAGGTGCCTCGGCAAAGTGAACTTCACACATTTCCGGGGCCTTTGGAGGCGGGGGCTGGCGAGTTAGAGGTCGGCTGCGTAGGCAGTAGTCGACCGAGCGAATAGGAGGCACCCAGCACCGAGGAAATGGACCCTAGGGGACAGACGGAGTGTGACAGGGCAGGACACTGCAGCTGGGGCGTCACTCCTGGGCTGGTCCGAGGAACTTAGACATGAAGACAGTGCGCTTCTCCATTTTTAATGGAACCGCTCATACACAAAATGTGTGTATGCACACGGCCCTGTAGCAGAGACCGGGCCAGGGGCTTCAGCTGTCCCAGTTCTGCATGGCCACCTCAGCGGCTGAGTGCTACGTGCCGGCACCCAGCGAATGTGGCATCGCACAGTGCACGGAAGGGCTACTCTACAGAGCGGAGATACCAGCCTTGCACCACGGGAGTGATGTACTACTCCCGGACATCTAGAAATATTTTAGAAGCAGTGTGGTACATTGGAAGGGGGTAAGAGTGGAAGCAAGAGAGAAGAGGGATGCAGTTGTCACAGGAAGAACCAGTGTTACAAGTTGGTGAAAGTCAAGTGGTGGCTATGGAAATGGCGAGGCATGGAATGAAATTAATGTGGAATAGGTAGATTTAACTAGACTTGATAAACTAAGGATTAAAAAGTGCTGAGTACACCGCATGACATACTAAGTACTACAAACGTCTTAAAAAGTATAGTCATGGTGGGGCCCCTGGGTCGCCAAGTTGGCTGAACCTTTGAGCATCTGATGCTTACTTTCAGCTCAGGTCTTGGGATCCAGCCTCATGAAGGGCTCCGTGCTCAGTGCAGAGTCTGCTTGTCACTCTCCCTCTGCTGCTCCTGTGCTCTTTCAAATAAATAAAATCTTTTCAAAAAATAAAATATAGTCAGGAATAGGTTTTTGAATTCCATGATTAGATGAAATGAATATGCTCTTTTTTTTTTTTTTTTTTAAGTAGGCTCCATGAGCCCAGTGGAGGGCTTGAACTTGGAACTGAGATCAAGACCTGAGCTGACATCAAGATTCGGATGCTTCACTGACTGAGCCACCCAGGTGCCCCATAAATGTCCCATTTTGAAAGAAATGGGTTAAAAAAAAGTGGATAATTTTGGAGGAGGCATTGATTGTGAGGGGGAAATGAGTTCATTTTTGGTGATATTGAAATGCCTTTAAGACATACAAGTGGAATGGTCTAACACACCATTGGACCATAATGGTCTGGAGCTCCAAAGCAAGATTGGGATAAAAGAATCAGATTTAGTGGTTCTTATGTGACATCATCTCAGTTCTGAGATGCTACCGAATGGACAAGTTACCCAGAATGAATGTAGAATGAGAAGAAGGCTGGGTCTCAACTTAAGGTAACCAGACATTTCTTGGCAAACTGAAGAGTCATAGAGTAGACTTAAGAATGAGCTATTTGGGCGCCTGGGTGGCTTTAACAAGCCTCTGCCTTCGGCTCAGGTCATGATCCCGGACACCGGGTCGAGCCCCGCATCGGGCTCCCTGCTCGGTGGAAAGCCTGCTTCTCCCTCTCTCAGTCCCTCTGCTTGTGTTCCCTCTCTAGCTGTGTTTCTCTGTTAAATAAATAAATAAAATCTTTAAAAAAAAAGATTTTTAAAAAATTTTTAAAGATTTTATCTATTCATAATTGACAGAGAGAGAGATCACAAGCAGGCAGAGAGGCAGACAGAGAGAGGAGGAAGCAGGCTCCCTGCCGAGCAGAGAGCCCAATGCAGGCCTCAATCCCAGGACCCTGAGATCATGACCTGAGCCGAAGACAGAGGCTTAACCCTCTGAGCCACCCAGGCGCCCCGAAATTATTATTATTTTTTAAAGATCTTATGTATTTATTTAACACAGAGAGAGATCACAGGTGGACAGAGAGGCAGGCAGAGAGAGCGGAGGAGCTGGGTTCCCACCGAGTAGAGAGCCCGATGCAGGCATCAATCCCAGGACCCTGAGATCATGACCTGAGCCCAAGACAGAGGCTTCAACCCACTCAGCCACCCAGGTGCCCTTTTTAGGATTTGTAAAAAAGTAATCTCTATCCCCAATGTTGGGCTGGAACTCAACGACCCTGAGATCAGGAGTCACACACTGAGCCAGTCAGGGGCCCCAGGAAAATGTAAAGAAAATCATAAGAAAATACATTTACAGAGGGCATCTGGGTGCTCAGTCGGTTAAGCATCTGACTCTTGATTTATGCCCAGGTCATGATCCAGCCCTGGGAAGGGCAGCACTCAAGGTAAAGTCTGCTTGTCCCTCTCTCTGCTCCTCCCCTATTCACTCGCTCCCTCACTCTCAAGTAAATAAAATTTTAAAAGAGAAAATAAATTTATGGTACTGTACTGTATGGAAAAATATCCATGTTTAAGTGCCTTGCAAAATTCAAGCCCTTTGTTGTTCAAGGATCCAGTGTAGTCAGTAGTTCATCAGTTATATACAAACTGATTTTTTTAAAAGATTTTATTCATTTATTTGACAAAGAGAAACACAGCCAGAGAGGGAACACAAGCAGGGGGAGTGAGAGAGGGAGAAGCAGGCTTCCCGCTGAGCAGGGAGCCCAATGTGGGGCTCAATCCCGGGTCTCCGAGATCATGAACTGAGCCGAAGGCAATCACTTAACCTACTGAGCCATCCAGGTGCCCCAGGCATTTTACTTTTTAACATTTTGTAGAACTATTTGTCAAAGTATTGGAGTTTCTCAGAGCCAAAGCCCTGGGACTCTGTTAAGTCCTCTCTCCCTCGTCCCTGACTTTCCTTATACTTCTTATTGCCTCCACATCAGTTCTATAAACAGCCTTTCTCTCCTTCCCACCTTTGGTGGGGGGATGCGAGGCAGTCCTGGCTGAGACACTCATGCCCTGGCAAGGTGGCTGCCTCAGAATTTCACTGCTAACCCACCAGTTTCTTTTCCTTTTGGGGAGCTCAATGTCAGGCCCCCCACTTGGCTTGAAGGGACATCTTCAGAATTTTCGGTGGGATACGTCTGCCTCTCATAGTTCCCTAATAAACTCAAATAAAAGGTAGCATTTTTCTCAACAGCTTTTTTCTGGTTAGAAATCAAGAAATCAATTACAGATTTAAATTCCTTGTAGACAATACCATCTAATCTAAGGAAATTTAGTATCTTCAGGGACTAGCTAACCAAGCTGTTATAGTAACATATATTGCTGCATAAAAAGTTACCTGAAAACAAAGGCTTAGAATAACCATCCCATGATGTTTTCGGCCAGGAATCTAGGGAGGGCTCAGGTGGAAGTTTCTTCCATTTCGTGTGGCATCTTCTAGTGATATTTGGTGGTATTCATGTGGTCCCTGGGCTTGCCTGGAAAATCCAACCAAGACAGCTGCACTGCCATGCCCAGCGCCTTGGGGGCAAGGACGACGAGAAGGGTGGGCTCAGGGTCTCCTTATGTGATCTTTCCAGCAGGGTAGTTAGCCTGTTTCTGTGAGGGTTCAGGGCTCCAGGAGCAATTGTACCAAGAAACAAAAAGTGAAAGCTGTTGTACTCTAAAGGCTCAGGCTAGAAAACTCAAACAGCATCACTTTTGCTGTATTTTATCAGAGCAGTTATCCAACCCACTCAGACTCAAGGGGAAATGACACAGATCCCCACCTCCTAATGGGAAAAGTGCTGAAAATTTGCAGCCATCTTTAATTTTCCAAAACACCCATGTCCACCCGGATTTAAAGCCTGGGGATAAATAAAGTTCTTTTTGGATTCTCTTTTCCTAAATAATTGTTCAACTTTTTCTCCTTTCTTGCCTCCTTTTCAACTTCCCTAAATACACCCAACATGATTATGAGCTAATCAAGTGCATATATAGGTTAATTTTTTACACACAAAGTAACTTATTTTTTTAAAAAAGATTTTTATTTATTTGACAGAAACATAGCCAGAGAGGGAACACAAGCAGGGGGAGTGAGAGAGGGAAAAGCAGGCTTCCCGCTGAGCAGGGAGCCTGATGTGGGACTCGATCCCAGGTCTCCGGTATCATGACCTGAGCCAAAGGCAGTCGCTCAACCAACTGAGCCACCCAGGCGCCCCCAAAGTAACTTATCTTCTGACATTACAGTTTCACCATGTCTTTCTTGAGTCCTGGATTTCAAAGTCTGCTCCCCCACCCTCTTGATTTCAGAAGTTTTATCAAATATCACAAGAAACATTCTCTTTTTTAAATATTGGAGTTAACTGGCTTATAAAGTGGCTAAGTGTTATCAATGAGCTTGGAAAAGTATGAGAAATGAGTTTCCCGGAGATCTATGTTTGCCTTTTCTGTCTGTTCCGTATCCCTGCATCCCTGAGTTTCCCTGTGCAGACGACGGGGAATGCTGTTCCCGGGCCTGCCCTGTGTCTTGTGTGCTCTGTGCTCGGATGCTCTTCTGTGGCTACACTGACCTATGACCGAGGCGGACGGCTTTGCCTTGGCCCATTATTCTGGTGCTGGCTGACTCCTTCAATGTCAACCTTCTGCAGGAAGCCGCGCGTTGTAGGGTCAGCATGACCCGAAGACATTATGGGAAGGAAAACTACCGGCCAGTATTTCCCACGAGCAGAGATGCAAAATCCCCAACAAAACACTGGCAAGTTGACTCTAATAACTTATAAAGAGAATTACAGGACAAAGTGGAACTTGCTCCACCAGACAGGTGTGCCAGGCCTCGCCCACGGTGAGGCGGGGGCAGCGGGAGAGGCAGGAGCGGGAGGGAGGGAGCTACCACGGCAGCCAGCTCGCCCGTCGAACTTCCGCCGCCGAGCCCACTCTCTCCCTGCGGCTGCGGCGGAAGTGCGCCCCCACCCACCCGTCTAAGTCTCGCGACCTCGCGGGGCTGCGCGGGAACTGCCGGGTGAGCGCCCGCCCCTTTCTCCCGGCTGCGGCGGAAGTGCGCGCGCGCCGACCGCCGTCGCTTCCGGCCTCTGTGGGGCGCTGTGGGCGGTTGCGGCCGAGGACCCTGTGGAGGCCGGGGGTTTTCGTGCCCCCAGAGGGACCCCTGTGCGGGCCTCCGCGGGCGGCGGGAGAGCGAGCGTGCGGCCCTGCCCCGCCCTGGGGGAGCCGTGAGACGCGGCGAGAGCGGAGACAGCGCCCGAGGGGCCGGAGTCCTGCGGCTGCCGCGTGGCTGACGGCAGGCCTTCCGCCGGACGTCCGGCGGGTGCGGGAGCAAGGCGACTGAGCGAGGGCGTCTCGACGTTGTAAGATCATTTATTTGCTCTGCGTGTTGGTCGTGTTCCTTTCGATTGCTCCTTATTCTAGGGCTCCATGCAGGTGTTTCCTGCCAGGCGGGACTGCTGGTTTGTAAAATCCTCACAGCACCGCGCACCTTTCACTTAATCTTTCTCTTTAGATGAGCCTGTTCTTAAATCTCTGAAATTGGAGTTTCCCCCCGAGTATCGTAAGTTAATCTGGGGGGGGTCTACAAAGCGCAGAAGTAAATTCTCGGAGTTTGCAATTTTCGCGTATGGTGTAGCTCGTGTCGGAAGGGACGGCTTCTCCCGCAGGTCCCCCCGGGAAGAATTGAACAGGGAATCTTAATCTTGGTTGCAGCACTGATAAAGCTTTTGCGCAGCTATGATGGCATCTTCTTGGGCTCTTCACGCCCACGAGGACCAGGATGAGCTTTTCGAAGAAAAGGTTGAGGCGGAGGAGTATAAGGAAACCACCAGACAGCATCAGAACCTGCAAAAGAACAGCACCCACAGCCGGGAGGCCTTCCGACAGTACTTCCGGCAGTTCGGCTACCGGGAGACCCCTGGGCCCCGGGAGGCTCTTGGAAGGCTCCGGGAGCTCTGCCGCCAGTGGCTGCGGCCCGAGACGCACAGCAAGGAGCAGATCCTGGAGCTGCTGGTGCTGGAGCAGTTCCTGACCATCCTGCCCGACGAGCTGCAGGCCCGGGTGCGGGAGCAGCGGCCGGAGAGCGGGGAGCAGGCGGTGGCGGCGCTGGAGGACCTGGAGAGGGAGCTGGAGGAGCCTCGACAGCAGGTGAGAAACAGATCTGCTTTATGACCGAGAAAGTGAATTACGGATTCCTAGGCCAGAGTGAAGGACAGCTTTGTTTCACGAAGTGTGTTCTTTTTTTTTTTTTTTTTTTAAGATTTTATTTATTTATTTAGTGCGTAATTATTAATTGGAAATGATGACAGATTAGTGGATGAAAAAGGAGATCACAGGCAGGCAGAGAGAAGGAAGCAGGCTCCCCGCTGAGCAGAGAGCCCTATTGGGGCCTCAGTCCCAGGACCCTGAGATCATGACCCCAGCTGAAGGCAGAGGCTTTAACCCACTGAGCCACCCAGGCGCCCACGAAGTGTGTTTTTGATACTTTGGTACATCAGGTCGTAGCCTCATGTAAAGTTGGTTAATGTAGTCCTAACTTATTTATAGCTTCTCTGCTGGAGGGTCATGTATTTCTGTGCTAGGCCTACAGACTTCTATTTGATGAAATGCTGCTCAAAAACATTAGAAAGAGATTTCTAAGAGCAGGTGCTCGGTCATGGTAACGGGGTGGGCAGCAGTCTCTGGAAGGGGACATCGCTCCGTTCCACAACAGTGCATCTACTGCCCTGCCTCCACGAAAGGATTAAAGGAAGGAGAAACCAAGCCTGGAGGAGTGGCAGGTAGAAGCGGAGTGGAAGGTTAGGAGGGAGGGGCCAGGCAGGGATGGGAGTTACTGGAGAAGTAGAAAGCCTAGTTAGGTTGGACAGGTTATGAGTAGAGGGGTTGAAAACAAGAGTCCAGGACCTTGAGTATCATCCCTGGAATTTAGATTGTATTTTGTAGGACACAAGCTTCTAATGTTTTCTATTTGAGTCTAAATGAGCTTCTCCAATCCCAGGCTGTAACCAAAGTATGTAGGGTCTTGTTCTTTCTGTTTTATTTCAACACTGGTGAAAGACAGTGGTTCTTAACCAGTGGCAGTTGTGGGCCCTAGAGGCATCTGGCAGCGCCTCCGGACATTTGGTTGTCATATAGGAGGAGGTGCTACTGGCTTCGAGTAGCTGGTGGGCAGGGACACTCCCCGTATAGGACAGCTGGTCAGTAGCGTCAAGGCTAGGGAGACTATACAACGGGAATAAAAAGTGCAGCGCAGTACTGCGCCATGAACCCTGGCGGGGAGGAACCTGTGGCAGAAAGACGTGAGTTTGAGAGAGAGTTGTGACATGAGACCACTGAGGATGAATCATGTCGTGCGTAATTATTAATTGGAAATGATGACAGATTAGTGGATGAAAAAGGAAGGGTGACTACAGAGCAATCTCTTTTAGGCTGAGCACTGGGGACTTCCAGCTTGAGAGACCAGCGTGATCCAGGTGCTCCCAACAGGGTTCAAGGGTTTAGGGGAAGGTGGATTGGGGAAAAGTTCATTTGTTCAGGAGACAGTTACTGAATGTGGATTTTTGTTCCAGACACCGTTCTAGGCACTGGAAACGTAGCCGTGAACAAAGCGCACAGGTTGCTGCTATCTCCTAGCTAGAGTTGGTCTAAAGAGGAGGCAGACAGTAAACGGGGTGCTGAGTCACTGGAGAGTTTTGAGCAGAAGAGAGATGTAACCTGACCGAAATTTTTTAAATCCTCACCCCAGCTGCTCTGTTGTAAGAGTTGTACACGGGGCCTGTGGTGGGGGTGCAGGAGGCCGAGAGGTCAAGGACAGAAGCAGGGAGACAGGCTCGGCGCCAGTGCACGCAGCAGGTGCTGGCGGCTTGGACTGGGGCAGTAGCCTTGGATGTGGTGAGATGCGACTGGATCCTGCCTGCTTCGGAGGTAGCCCTTGACAGGATTTGTTTTTCTGTAGGACGGGGGATATGAGACAAAGTGAGTTTAGGGTTCGGCTAAGGTTTTTCTCAATGTCACGACTTGTGGATTCATCATTCATGGAGATGGTAAAGGCTGGGAGAGAGGAAGGTTCGGGGTGAGGACGGATCAGGGGTCACTAGGTTTTTGGATGTGTTGATTCTGAGATACCTCTTAGAATCACCGGAAAGAGCTGAGCAGGCCACTGGGTGTAACCAGCTGGGATTTGGCGGAGGGATCTGCGCTCGAAATGCAAAATTGGAACTTGTCAGAATATGGATAATGTTTAAGGCTTTGAGACGAAGGGAGGTCATCAGAGCAGTGGAAACGGAGAAGGAATGGACAGGGAGACAGGAAGAGAACCAAAGGAAAGAAGGGGCTTCTCAAGTGCGAGCGGAGGTAATGTGGTTTTAAAAATGTTGAGTTGTTTTGCCCGCCAGCCCCTTACCTCGAAGCACGCTGGGGGCAGGCAGCTAATGGAATTTAAACTTGATTTCTGAGCCTTGCCAGAGATGCACGGATAGAAGCCCACTGTACCAGCCTCTTTCTAACTACGCATTTGAGGTTGAAGCAACTTTTCCGTCCATCGCAGCGTCTTTCTGATTTGGGCTCTTATTCTGCGGGCAGGGGTTGCACAATGTAACTGTCAGAACAGAGGCAGTGTGCTCGGATTTCTTGTGTACTGAATGTAGCCACTGAAAGGGATTGGGGAGCAGTTTGGGGGCCTGGTGTGTCCATGCCCCCTGCAGTGTGCTCTGTGTGCAGCCCCCACTCACAGAGCACCTAAACTAAGACACAGGCTGAGAAACGAGAGTAGTCCCATATCCCTGCGTTCCACACCCTGCGGGGGTGATGTGGTACTTTTAGATACAGGGGAATGATTCCATGCAGGCATGGAAACTATAGAATGGCTTAAAGTGCTAAATAAATGAGTTTGTTGCAGGTGCAGGGGTCAGGGGTGCAGGAAGGGATGGGGTTGAAGACCAGAGTGGAGATCTGTGCACCTTGAACGAGAACGTGGAAGGGAAGAAGTGTGTGTGTGTGTGAGGGGGAGTGATGAAATGAAGGGTGGGTGGTCTCTCATGTGACCATGACCTTGGACAAGGAGAAAATAAGGTCGTGTCCTGGAAGGAAGTGGGGCTGGGGCCTAGGAAAGGCGGTTTGTAAGGAACCGCTTCTGCAGCTGTTAAGCCCAGATTTTGAGACCCCCAGCGACCACCAGGGAGTTGCCGACTCCGATGCAAGAACAAGGAGCCTTTATTCGAGCTAGCTTGAGCTCAGTCTCCCACACACAACAACACGGCAGCGTGAAGCAGAGAGAGTGATTTTTCAATGCACGGCAGTTTTATGCAGTTTTATAGAGGGCGTGTGGCAATAGGCGGGGTGATGTCGGTGGCTCCCACTGATTTGGCCAAGCCTCGGTTTCGAAAGGCGGGCTAGGCCACGGTTAGGCAATATTTACAAGCAGTTGTTCTGGGGAGGGGTCAAGCTGGGGATTCACACAAGATGGGGTGCACGACACACAAGATGGAGTCAGTTTTTATTCTGCCCTTTCACAGCCTCCAGGGAAAAGATTTCCCCTTCTTCCTTCCCGTCGCTCCTTTGTTTCCTTCTGTCTTTCTCCAAGCATCAGTGAAGTGAAGGTGGTATAGCCAGCATTGTGGAGCTGCGAAGAACAGGAGAAGGAAGATTTCCCAGCGAAGGTGCCATGAGGAGGGTTGTGTCTGGAAGACAGTTGAGGTGTCGGAGAGCTGGCTGTCACTGCCCCGGATCGTGTACTCTTACTTTCCACTCACAGACTGTGAGCTGTCCCTCGTTTCCGCAGCTCTCAGTCCACACTACGCGACAGGACCAGCCCTCGCAGGAGACGGCCCCTCTGGGAGCAGAGCAGGAGCCCAGCACGTCCCTCCCCCCCGACGGCACAGCTCAAGTGTGAGTCTCCAGACCCTGACGCCCGCCTGGAGGGGCAGGGTACAGAAGACAGCTCGTCGTGGGAGGAAGGGGAGGACGGGCTAGCACCGGGCACCAGGCCCCTGCGGAACTCTGTACTCTTTCTGATCATTCGGGGCAGGAAGTCTCTTGTGCACAGACTCTCAGCCACTTCAGGTGCTCACTCTTCAGGTCTTCTTTTCTCTTCATATTTAAATATTTTTTCTGAATTCTTGCAATGTTTTATTTGAGATTACTTAAGTCAATCCTTCTGATCGTTACTGTCCATTGTACTGACCGCCTTGCTTTTTCTAGCCTTTATCCTATCAGACAGTACTGCTGTCTTCACTTTGGCTGTGTTCGCTCTCCTTCATAAGCAAGCCTCTGCCCCACGATGTCTGCATTGTTCAGATGGTTCAGGAAAAAAATATATATATATATGTGTGTGTGTGTGTACATATATGTGTAGACACACACATATACGCTTACAAAGAGAAGGAACAACAAAGCAAATGTGGCAGAATGTTAAAAGTTGGTGAATGGGTGAAAGACTCCATATTTTCCTTATCTCTACTTTGTCTATATCCTTTTCCATTTAATTTTTAAAAATACATAAAAATTCATCTAGCTCAAAAACCAAAATTTAAAATTATCCAGTGGAAAGTTTTTATTCCACTTCATGCCCTTGGCCATCTGGTCTCCCAGCCCTGAATAGGTTGTCACTGTTTTAAGTTCTTGCGTGTCCATCTCTAGAGATATACACGTTTTCATAGTCCCTTTCTTCTCTTTATCACTAAGATGGTAAAAGCTTGCATTTTTTTATTTCTTAACAGCAGCTTAATAGTAAAATGTGTGGATGAACCACACCGTTAACTTACCCATCCCCCAAGTCACCCCTAGTGCTTCGCTGTAACAGATGGCGCTGGGGCGAACTGCAGCATAAATTCCTGTGTGTGGAATTACTAGGCCAAAGGCTAAACATTTGTAATTTCGATAGACGTTGTCCGGTTGCCCTTTATAAAGCCTGGGTCAGTAAAGCATGTGTGACCCCCATTTCATGAACATGATGTTACATCGTACTGATGGGCAGGCTGATGGGTGAAAATCGTGTCTCAATATATTGTTTAAATCTGCTTTTCCCTGTTTGGAGGTGGAGCATCTTACGTTTAAGAACTACTGTATTTCCTTTCCTGGAGACACTTTTTTCTTTGCCCAGTTTCTATCGGGTTACTGGTCTTCCCTGTAACAATTTTTGGAATGTTTTATGTATTATATCTGTCTTGCATTCTTTTTTTTTTTTTTTTTTAAAGATTTTATTTATTTGACAGAGAGAAACACAGCCAGAGAGGGAACACAAGCAGGGGGAGTGAGAGAGGGAGAAGCAGGCTTCCCGCCGAGCAGGGAGCCCGATGTGGGACTCGATCCCGGGTCTCCGGGATCATGACCTGAGCCGAAGGCAGTTGCTTAACCAACTGAGCCACCCAGGTGCCCCTGTCTTGCGTTCTAATGCCCTTTGACAGTCCTGCAGAAACTCTAGGTTCATTTGTATTTTTCACCGACACGTCTTGTGTTGGAAACTAGTTGACTTGGCGATCCATTGTAGTTTCAGGTGTTGAGACTGGGAACGAGGACGGGAATTTAAAGCAAGAAGTTTCTGAAGAAACAGAACCATGTGAGGACAAATCTGGGTTTGAAGATGAAGTGCTCTGGCCTGCTCAGGGCAGAACAGCGGACGAGTCCGAAGCAAAAACAGAAGAGTCTTCTGGGCGCTCCAGGGGAGGTGAACAGTCTGCAGGTGATGAAAACAGAGTCAGTCTGGCCGAACAGCAGAGGGTCTGTCAGGGAGAAAAACCTCACGAGTGCGAGGAGTGTGGGAAAGCCTTTAGTCAGCACCCTCGCCTTGTAGAACGTCAGAGGGTATGTACTGGAGACAGGCCCTACAAATGCGAGGAATGTGGAAAAACTTTCCGTGGAAGAACTGTGCTTATTCGGCCCAAAATAATACACACCAGAGAGAAACCATATAAATGCAATGAGTGTGGCAAAGCCTTCGGCCGGTGGTCAGCTCTTGACCAACATCAGAGACTTCACACAGGAGAGAAGCACTGCCACTGTAATGAGTGTGGCACAGCCTTTAGCCAGAAAGCAGGCCTCTTTCACCATCTCAAGATCCACACGAGGGCCAAACCGTACCATTGTACCCAGTGTAATAAAAGTTTCGGTCGGCACTCGATACTGACTCAGCATCAAGGAGTTCACACTGGGGCGAAGCCCTATGAGTGCAGCGAGTGTGGAAAAGCCTTTGTTTATAACTCATTCCTGGTTTCCCACCAGGAGATCCACCAAAAGAAAAGTGCCATCGATGTAGAGATTGTGGGAAATCCTTCAGTCAGAGCGGCCTTGTTCAGCACCAGAGGATCCATACTGGGGAGAAACCTTACAAGTGTGGCGTCTGTGGAAAAGCCTTTGTTCAGAGGACGAGTCTTACAGAACATCAGCGAATTCACACTGGGGAGAGACCTTATAAGTGTGGTAAGTGCGGGAAGGCGTTCACTCAAAGATCCACCCGCACTGAACATCAGAGAGTCCACACGGGAGAGAGGCCCTACAAGTGCGATGAGTGTGGGAATGCCTTCCGAGGATCACCAGCCTCATTCAGCATCAGAGAATGCACACGGGGGAGAAACCTACCAATGTGATGAGTGTGGCGAAGCCTTCAGGCAGAGGTCAGATCTCGGGAAACACCAGAGAATCCCTACTGGAGCTGGTCCTGGTAAATGTGAAGAGTGTGGGGGGCTGTTCAGGCCGACCTCCGCTCTTCTTCAGCATCAGACCTCCCACAGAGGAGAAGAACCTGTTTCTGTGTGATGACTACCGGGAAGCTGTGTCACAGAGTGCTGGCTGGAGAGAAATCCTGGCTTTGAAATCATTTCGGGCAAAACACCAGTCACTGTTGCTCTAAGGAAACCTCATATGTTTTATAAAGAATTCCATGTGTGCCGCCTGTTCTGGCAGGTGCCGTGGAGATCAAGAAGCAGAACACCAGATTTCTCTTCTCCCACGGTTTACTTCCTCTTCCTACGGTTTCCTTGGGGAGCGCCGAGATGCACGCGTGAGGCTGGGTGCAGCAGGACCGGAGGATGGGCGCGAGTCCCGTGTCTCGGAAGTGCACCGCGGCGTGCAGTAGTGCTGTCCATCCGGGAGGACGGACCACCGATGCCTTGGGGTCAGGAGAGCTCTTGGCGATAAGGCTGGAAGGCAAAATGGGAGGCCTTTAGTGGGAGGAAGCGTAGGCAGAGGCAGGAGGGATGGCGGTGCACCGGCAGGAGGGTTCGGGGACAGACTGTGGGAGGGCAAGAGTACCTCTTAGCACCTTCCTGACTTCAGGCCTAAAATATCCGTCAATTAAAATTACTGTCCATTGGAAAGCTGAGGACACTCGGGCTCAGAGATGGCGACGTAGCCACAGTGTCACAAGGGAGAGACCGGCCACTGAGGCGCAGGTCTCCGACCTCAAGTCCTGTCACTGCTCTAGGGATTCCTCCACTTCACTGAGCATCAGAATCGTGTGTGGAACTTGTTTAAATTGCCCGTGTCCCCCTCACAGACATTGTGCCTCATTAAGTCTGGGCAGGGGGCCCGGAGCCCTTCACAGCTGATCGCCTGGTCCCGCTGCCGTTGTGGTGGCCCGGCGGGGGGGGGGGGGGGGGGGGGGGGGGGGGGGGGGGGGGGGGCATGGCTGCGGGCCTGGGGCCTGTGCGATTCCAAGCGGACGGAAGCCCGGCGGAGGACAGGTGCCGCCAGTACCACGGGGAGCTTGACCACTGCCCAGCCACAAGGGCTTCAGGCCAGTCTTTCCACCTCTTCAAATTTTAGGGTGTCGAAGTAAGAGACTGACTTACATTCGAAGGCTCCCGGCGTCATCTGAGCCCAGCGCTGTGTGTGGAGGACGCTCGTGTCCCCTGGTGGCCTCCTAAGCTCTCTTCCCCCCCACTTATGTGGTCCTCATGCTCTGAATTCCCTAACACCTGCTCCTTAGAACTGGTTTACAGTTTTCTGGTTTGTATACCTTGTTGAGTACGTAAAAGAGCCACAGATGAGTGACTCGGTCTCGTGGGACTTGTGAAAACACAGACGAAGGAGAACTGGTTGACTTGACTCCTATTTTACTGAATAAGCAGTTCAGTCCTGGAGGGACCTGTGACGATGCTTGTGGACAGTTGGCAGCCACAGAGAGGCACACACGGCTCCTGGTCTGTTTCTGTTTTCATTTACAGAGATTGTTTTTAACCTTCACTGAGCTATCCTCTGGGTTCCTTCGCTTGCTGCCTTGCCATGGCCGACTCTGCAGTTTCTAAGGCCCTCCCCCGCCACCACCACATCCCACACAACTCCAGGATCCTCTCCATGCCTCGCCTCTAGCTGCTTAGTGGGTGAGACGAAAGGAGGAGGGGAGAAACAGGGACAGTCACCCTCCTTTAATTACTCCTAACTGCCATTGTACCCAGCCCTGTGTCTTTATCCCATCTCCTCCCTGCCCCTGTAATGTACTCTGCCTCTGTCTCTTGCCTCTCCATAGCCCTATCCAGAACACGAGTATTATCACTGGTTTGGAACTAGAAGAGTCCCTGGAGAAATAGTGATCGTCGTTTCTAAGCTGTGAGTGTAAGCACATTTTCCCATAAAAATAATAATGGTATTAGTAGTACTGTAATTTAGGCATATTATGACATATGTGTCAGATTCGCTTTTTGGGATTGGAGTTTACATGACCGTGGGAACGCACCCTGACTTCACAATTGAGGAAAGCAAATGAACATTTGAAAAAAAACCTCAATCACATGTTGAGGGCTCTTCGGGTATTTATCCTAAGACCAACATGGGATCTGCCCACATGAGACCTTGAGGTAGCCGGGTGGGGTAACTAGTTTTTTTACATCAGAAAAGTTTGTTGCCCCAAGTGAGCCTGAGGGCTCTGAGCTGTGTGTGTTCCTGTTCTCTTCCCCAGCTCACCCTGCCTTGCATTTCTCTCTCTCTCTCTCTCTGAAGCTCCTCGCCGCTCAGCGATGAGAACCTGAATGAGCGTGACCTCTTCCCCAACTGATGGTATTCGTGCTCTTCACCTGACGTGATTTCAGACACGGTGTCCAAACTGAAGTCACTCCTCAGAGTCCCGTTGAGCCTCTCAAATCCTGCTGCTCACTGGGACGCAGTTCTCACTTTAAACTTGCTTCCTGTTCGCAGCGCTGTTACAGGCTATGTGGTTCCTCTCCTCTTCAATATGTCTCAGTGGGGACGTGCTCCTCCCTTTGCCTCTAACCCTTTAATTGCCGAATATGAAGGAGCCATAGACAGAGACCAGAACATCGGGATATGCCTGTTATAGAGCATAGAGTTCACGGCTTGTTTAAAAATCAAGGTGGGGGTTTTGTACTGGTTGTTTCTTGTACTTAAATACAGTTGCAGTACCAGGAAAGGGTGGTGGCGTGGAATTTCCAGGTAGGCATCAGAGGGGTCAGACTCTCCAGGATGAGGAGAGAATGGAGTATGGTAACTGCAGCTAACCTAGCACCACAGAAGCGGACGTCCCTGGGGGCTCGTGGAGGCCACGAGCGGTTGTGAAATTGGGGAGTGCGGCAGACAGGTAGATGTGTTCGAACAGGGACAGGATCTAGGAAGTCAGGGTCCTCTGAAGCAGCTTACCTTTGTGGATTTTGAAACCATCAGCAATAATAGGCAGTAAGACAGAAGGGGAAAATGTGAAATGGAAGCAAGTCCAGGGTAGAAATTATGTCCGTCAAGAGTAGTAATGTAACTGAGGTTGAGGAACTGGTGTAACGCTCGAATCACAAAGCAGTGACTTAGAAATAACCTTAAGGAGGAGAGTGAGATTGACTGGCTTCTCTTTTCTAATTGATTGAGGGTAAATGAGATACCGAGTGTTTAAGACAAAAAGCTTCTAGTGAGGTTGGGGGAGAGTCAAATTCCTAAAGCAATAAAAAGTGAAGAGGGCTTTGAACGAAGAGTAACCTGACAAATGGGTTGCAAGGGGTGTCATAGAAAGGGACTGCAAGGGGAAGGAAGCTGACCCCCCACAAATGCCCCCATTTTTATGAAGAGGTTTCTGGAATTTTAGGTGTGAGATAAAGCTACGGAGGAAAGAGAATGGGATTGAGCAGGGCTCTGAATTGAGAAATGTCAGTTGTGGGGTGAGGCCAGCAGCAGAGAGCAGGTCTGCACTCCTGTGCTCTAAACAGAAATAGCCTCTTGTTATATCCCATAGATTATTCATTATAGAGTTCTTACCGTCAAAACAAAGCCCGTATTGGCCATCTTTGGGAGCGGAGAGTAGGATTTGTTATTAACATGTAACATATATGGCTTACTAAGGCCAGGCATTACTTAGTGCTTTATTTTATTTCTAACTGGGGACATTGAAGTCTGTGAATTAAAGCTGCCTGAGGTTAGTATATGGTGGGGCCAAGCTTTGCAGCCAGGCAGCCCAATTCTAGGCCCACACTTCATATTTCATTTGAAGGAACCCTGTGTTGCAGTGGTTATCGAGGTCTTGAGTAATGGAAACTTTTCTACTTTTCTACTCCTGTCAAAGATACTTCAGAAACCCCCGAGTCCTAGGTCCAAGCACCCAAAGTATTAATATCCCCACCCTCTCTGCATGCCAGATCTTGGATGAGGTCTGGTCAGTGGAACCCTGATGTTTGTTTGCCTAAATAAGGAGGCTGTCCACAGGAGATACTCCATTAAAAATGGGCTCTCTACAAGAAAAGGATCACACACCCCCATTCTTACGGAATACGGGATTTTTGGCAGTCTTCATTAATACAAATCATAAAGATATAGATGTCCCATTACGGATCTCTCTAATAACCCATATGAATCTATTTTTGATGAGGGTTTTATATTTGTAATCAACACTACCTTTAGGATTAAAGGAAACAGATAATAATATAAAATAGTTCTTTCAGGTGCCTCTCCTGACTCCACAAGTCCAGAATTTATTTGAACAACAAGTTGCCCTATTCAACTTAGGGATAATCATTTGATAACCTTTAATTAAATATTCTGAACTTTTATTCTTTCGTGAAAAGTTCTCATACTTCAATCCCTCTAGCAGTTCATTTTACTGGAATTTCTTTGGGTCCTTTCCCATGCCAAATGCTTTTGGGTGGAATTGGTAAGGAGTCCTTGCACATTTTTTACACATGTGTAGTATTATATATATATAGAGAGAGAGAGAGAATATATATAAATATATTTTATAAGGTATGTGTTGTATGTAGGCTTTATTTTTATACATATACTTTGACAAAGCCAGCCGTGACAAGTAGACGCAGTCGAGTGGCTTCTTGGCTTCCATTGTAAGGCCATCATGGAGAGTCAGCGGTTCCCCTCGATTTCATGGACACCACTGACCCCTCACTTCAGGCCTGAAGGCCCATGGGTCAGGCTCAGAGCTTTCGCCCAGCACAGCTAAAGGTGATCGTTGGGGGATACAGGTTTGTTCCACGGATCATCCTAGCCCGCATAGCCTGATCCTGGGTATCCCAAGAGGGCTCTCTAAGTGCACGTTATTTGTCACCTGTGATTTATGGTTAGATCTTTAGTAATTCCGCTGTAGGCTTGATCTAGTGCCTCAGTTGTGCCTACTTCAGTGATCTCATTTCATACCAGCTAGGAAACGTGACAGTTTTCTGTAGTCAGACTGAATCCGGGCAAGTGATTTCCTAGCATCGTGCCTCAGTTTCCCCACAGGGAAAGCGGGGACAGTAGTAGCCACCGATTGGGCGTTCCGTGCGGGTGGATGGGTCGTCTGTACCGTGCTTCGCGCTGCAGCCGCGGGGGCCGCGGGTACTCGTCTCCTTCGGGCCGACCTCGCCGCCGCCTGTCAGCGCAGCCCGGGTTCGCGCTCGTTGCCGTGGGAGCGTGGGCGCCGCGGGGAGGCTGTGCGGGGCGGGGACGCGCCAGGCGACCACCGAGAGGAGCAAGCCTCCGGATTCCTAGAGGAGCCCGAACGGCGCCGCGGAGGGGGCCGCCGCTGGCCGGGAGCGGCGGGCGCCGACTCTGCGTGCACCTGTGCGGGGGCGGGGCGCACCTGTGCGGTGGTCGGGCTGGGCCGGGCCTGCGCACCCGCCGCCTGGGACTCCGCGGGGCAGGTGTGGAAGCGTAGGATCCGGCGACGGACGCTTGCAGCGGCTTCCAAGTTTGGAGTTGTGTTCTGCTCCTGGGGCTCTTGAGACAAGGACAGGCTGGGGTCCTGGTGTGGTAAACGGAAAGCGGGGCTGCTCGGGCGGAGGGTCTGACCCCTGACCCTGCAGCAGGGGGGGCGACGCTGCAGTGGAGGAGGGGCTTAGGAGCCCTGGACTGGTGGTAGCGACTTAATCTCTGTCACAGTGTCACTCCACTGTTAGTGCGATTTTAACGGTACCTACTTAAACGAGTAAATGCGTAGTCACTTTTAAATAAATATTAGCTGTTACTGTTTTCTCATTTCTGGTGTATTTTCTCTACCGTTTATTCGGGATTCTCTGAAGGGGAGAATCCAAGAGAAGAGGGTCATGGTCTTTGAGCTTTTATAACAGATATTTAGGAAGTAAAAGATTTTAGCACACGGTGCTAACTAATACTATGCAAAGTCCCTTCCACTCCCTTAATTTATTTAGCTTCCCGACAGAGTTCCTTTTTCTTTCATTGCCTTGTCCGGGTAGTGAGTTCTTAAGTCAGAGCTAAACAAAAATCAGAATTTCTGTTAACAGTGTTATCTTGTGCCCCAGGAAGAAGACTGGCTACAGGGAAATACTTCTGAAAAACCAGTGTGAACCCCAGGCTGGCATGAATCTTCTCCTGAGTGCTCTCATTCCAGAATGGTGGTCCTCCTGTGAGAAGGTCCCTAATGGTGACTGATGGCAGAGGGAGAGGGCTGTGCCTGGAACCACGCTGGCAAAAAAGTCATGGATAGTCTTTCAGACTTTAAGTTGCTACTGTCAGGAGATAGCTGCCTGGGCCTCCCAGGGCCGTCAGAAGACTCAGAGAGCTCTGCCCACAGTTGCCAAGACCAGAAGCCGACAGAGGAGCCGGTGCTGAACCAGGTGCTGACAGCTGGCTGGGAAGCTGCACACTCAGGGGCAATACCAAGAATGTGGAGAAGAGGCATCACTTACGCTAGAGAAGGTGGAGACGTCTTGGAGGAAAAGTCATCAAGTGGGCAGGGTTGGGATAATCATATGTGTTAAGGTTGGGGTGGTGAAAGTCTTCTGGAAGAGCAGAGAAAGCCGTAAAACCGCATTTTAGGATCCACCGCATGTCTCTGCAGCCCAAACCCAGCACCTCCTTCTTGGGCTTTAATTCCCTTTGCTATTCACCTGCACCTCTGGAAAGTTTTTCAGTATCGGGTGGTGGTGGTGGTTGTTTGGTCAACTTCAGATTCAGTTTTCCAAGACCAGCTTCATCCCATTGTTTTTAGGGTCCAGGTTAAAGAATAGAACACACGCCTACGGCAGAGATAGGGCTGTGGAATCTAAAGTTTCAAGGGCAGCCTGTTCAGACCCTGCCGTAGTTTGAGCATTACCACCTTTTGAAATGGAAAGCCAATAAGAAAAGGTGTTTTCAGAGAAAGACGAGATCCTTGAGAGGAAGCTTTTTAGGACTCTCAGTAATGTCCTTTCCCTTGAAAACTTGCCCCTACCCAACTCCTTCTCATTATCTGCCCGATTCTTGAGGTCGAAACTCAGCCATATTCATGAGGGGTTTTGTTTGGCTTGTTTTGACCTGTTCAGTTCCTTTAACTTCAAAGTGCAGCTTTCTGTTTTAAGTCTTGAACATTACTGAAAAAGTTATTTTCCCCACTTTAGTTTTTCCATATCAAAACAGTGTGTATTTTGAAATTGTTCTAGCTGTTGCTTCAAGTTAACTGTTACTATATACCACTGTTCGTTGATTGACTCAATAAATATGTGTGGAGCATTTTACTTGTCTATAGTAGTGGCCTGGGTACGTTTTAGTTGGTATAAATACTCCCTTTAACTTGCACTAACAAATTGAAATTTCTCTTGATTTCATGATGCTCCGTTTCTCATCTCTGGATTCAAACTTATCTCCCCTTAACTTTTTTTGATTATACCCTCCTGATTCTTTGTCACATTTTTTGAGAGAATCCACCATTTTCTTCCAGACCTTACCCCCAGCTGTTTCTTCTCCTCACTCAAACTGGAATGCTACATGCCTTTTTGGGCACTTCGCCACATTGAGACGGCAGTTTAGGTACATAGAAAAGGCATGCACTTTAGGTAAGACTGGGTTTCATTTTTATCACTGTTCTTCATCTTAAAAGTCTCATCTCAGCAGAAGAGACGACTGGCATTTGAATTGTCTGTGCATTTTTTTTTTAGATGGTGTTATGGAAAATGAAAATTAGGACTTGTCTTCAACTCAGAAGAATTCTGAAGATGCTAAATCATGTGGTGGGATCTCTGTAGAACTGCAATACTTATGCAGTAAGTGTAGAAAAGTTTTAGTCACTGGTGAGTCCTTATTCAGCATTAGGGAGTCCAGATGCTGAAGAGAATCTCTTTGAGAACAAATTTGGAAAGGCTTTGGTTTAGAGTGGGTCCCTCTTTTCCTATCATGACATCCACCACATGGAAAAATGCTCAGTGTAAGGAATAGTGGGAAAGCTCTCAGTTATAGTGACCTCATTTTAACATCAGAAAATCATGTAAACGAGAGACTGCAGAATGGGATGACTATGAGGAGGCCTTTAACCAGCACAGAAACCTTACACAACCTTATATGAAGGGAAGAGGAATGCCTTCACCTGCAAGTCAGGATTGACTGTGCACCAGAGAATCTACACAGGAGAGAAATCCTAGAAATGTGAGGAAATGCTTTGCATGGAATCACCAGTTTTTTTCAGCATTGAGGGGAAACCCAGATAATGTGATGAATATGGAAGTCTTCAAACAGTTGTTGGACTTTGGTAAACATCAGTGAATCCATATCAGAGAAGTTCTTATAAATGAGACAATCGTGGGAATTTGAATGGACAGAGGCCAAGTCTCCCCAACAGAATCTCCACACTATTGGAAAATTAATTAATGTAAATGGGCAAGATGTATGAGGAATGGTATTCTGAACTGCCCAATTTAGCCAGTAAAAATACTGAAGGCCTCAGGTCAAGAAAAGGAAAGGCCAGCAGTTCTTTTTTGCTTTCTAGATAAGTCTATAGATGTAAGCAACCAGGACTTTTGTAGTAAGTTGCTTCCCTGCATGCCAGGCTTGTGATTCTGTCACCTGGATGACTGCATACACGTTTCCCCCAGGCCTGTTCACATCTTACAGCTTTAATTCATTCAACGAGAGTAGGTTATTGTCTGCTTTTATGTTTTATTTTCTTTATGGGCTAAATAGGTTTGTGTTTGTACCTCAGGACACAAAAATCACACTTATAAAGTTTCAGTACATGTAACGAAAGAAACCCCATCACTGATTTGTTGTCCTAAATTTGAGACAGCTTCTGTGTTCTCCAGCATGAAGTCATGAAAGTGTCCTTCAGGGAATGTATATTTTCCCGCTTTGGTTTGATTGTTTTCCTTGAGATAGTGAAAGATAATTAACATGCAGCCTATTGACAGATAATGATGGAGATATTTTCTCTTACAAATAACATGTAATATTGTGAAAGTTAATACTTAAAGTAAATTTTGTATTCTTTTTGTTCTAAAACAATTGAAAAGAATCATTAGAAGCACTTCAGCAAATTGTTCATACAGCTGAATCTCCATGAAAGAGAATGAGGCTTATGTAATTTATAGTAGGTCACTGAATATAGGAAACATAGATTTAAAAATTTTGCGATGATTATTTCAGAAGGCAGAGTATACTGTATATTCCTAAGTTTTTTTGAATAGGCATTAGAGGGGGTGCTGGGGTGACTCCTCCAGTCAAACATCCGACTCTTGATCTCAGCTTAGATCATGATCTCAGGGTGGTGAGATCGAGTCCCATGTCGAGCTCAGTGCTGGGCGTGGAGCCAGCTTAAAATTCTCTCTGTCCTTCTCCCTCTGCCCCTCCCCCATGTGTGCTCTCTCTCAAAGAAAAAAAAAAAGAATAGGTGTTACAGTCATTTTAGAAGATGGACCGCAGGGGTGCCTGGGTGGCTCAGTTGGCTAAGCATCTGCCTTCTGCTCAGGTCATGAACCCAGGGTCCTGGGACTGAGCCCTACAACAGGCTCTCTGCTCATGGGGGAGTCTCTTCCCTCTCTGCCCACCCCCATTTCTGCTCTCTTGCTCACTCCCTCAAATAAAATCTTAACAACAAAAAAAGAATGACTGCCTTCTGTAAAAGGCCTTTAGAACATTTATAGAAATCATGGGTTTTTTCTCTTTATTACTATCTTCTATTTATGTGAAAGGATTTTCTAATATTGAACCAACCT
This sequence comes from Spilogale gracilis, assembly GCA_004023965.1. Taxonomy (NCBI): domain Eukaryota; kingdom Metazoa; phylum Chordata; class Mammalia; order Carnivora; family Mephitidae; genus Spilogale; species Spilogale gracilis. The sequence goes on from PITA01015898.1 coordinate 36,591, forward strand.
TGCATTCCTGCAGTAAGTCCTACTTAGACCTGGTGTATTCTTTTCTTAATATGTTATGAGTTTGTTCATATTTTAAAAGACTTTATTTATTTGACAGAAACACAGCCAGAGAGGGAACACAAGCAGGGGGAGTGAGAGAGGGAGAAGCAGTCTCCCGCCGAGCAGGGAGCCAGATGTGGGGCTCGATCCCAGGTCTCCGGGATCATGACCTGAGCTGAAGGCAGTCACCCAACCAACTGAGCCACCCAGGTGCCCCCTTCACTACACATTCTTGCCAACACTTGGTAAGGTCAGTCTTTCGTTTAGACAACCTAATAGATGTGTACCTTACTATAATTTTAATTTGCATTTCCTAAGTACTGAGGAGCATCTTTTCTTGGGATTATTTGTCATTCCTATAAAGCCTTTTGCTGAAGTATCCGTTCAAGACTTTGCCAGGGTTTTTGCCTTGGGCTGTTTGTTTTCTGAACTTACATACTGTAGATACCAGTCCTTTACCAGTGCAATGATGTATGAATATTTCTTCCCGTCTCTGGGCTGTCTTCACTCTCTTAATAGTGTACTTTGATTTAAAGATTTTATTTATCTATTTGACAGAACGATCACAAGTAGGCAGAGAGGCAGTCAGAGAGAGCCGAGGAAATGGGCTCCCTGCTGAGCAGAGAGCCCGTCGCGGGCCTCGATCCCAGGACCCTGAGATCATGATCTGAGCCGAAGGCAGAGGTTTTAACCCACTGAACCACCCAGGCACCCTATCTTTTTTATTTTTTTAATGGTCATATTGGTGATATGACTGATAAATCTTTGCCTAACCCAAAGTCTCAAAAAATATTTTATCATTACTTTTATTTGTATATTTCATTTATTATTTTTAAAGATTTTATTTGGCAGAAACACAGCTAGAGAGGGAACACAAGCAGGGGGAGTGAGAGAGGGAGAAGCAGGCCTCCCGCTCGAGCAGGGAGCCTGATGTGGGGCTTGATCCTAGGACTCTGGAATCATGACCTGAGCCAAAGGCTGACACTTAACGACTGAGCCACCCAGGCGCCCCATAATTGCTTTTAGATGCTGTGTAATTTTTCCCCCTTGGCTGAATTGCCTTCAAATGTTTGCCGAAACGTTCATATTCATGTGAGTCTGTTTCTGGACTTTGTATTCTGTTCAAATAATCTGTTAGTCTACCTTTATACTGGTACCATTCTCTTTTGATTACTAATATCTTTACAGTAATTCTTGAAATAGGGTGCATTAGCCCTTCAACCTTTTCAAAGTTGTTTTGGCTATTGTAGGTCATTTCCATTTCCACATGAATTTTGGAAGTAGCTTTTCATTTGCAACTGTCTCTCAAAGCATACATGCATTACTTAAAATATAACTCATGAGAAATTGTACTGGTCATGCAGGCACACTTAAATATACCCTTAAGAAATACCTGTATTAGCAACAGGCCTCTGCGGGGAGAGGATTATTTACATCTTGGAGGCCAAGCAGCTAGGAACCCTGGCCGGCTCAGCGAGGAATGCTGCCTGCCTCTTTTTTCTGTTATCTCCCCTTATCCAGAGACCACCTACAGTTGATTGGATGATCTATTTAAATGTGCTTGCTTATCTATAAGACGGATAATCAGTGCCTACTCACTTTCTATATTTACAAGGCTTACAGATCCTTTGTTGTTATCTTGTATCTAATAAATACGGACCCAGGAGTTGTTGGGTGACAGTCCTTTCAGCTGTCGACCCCTGCTCCCTGTCTCTTGTAGCTCATTCTTTTCCTGTTCGCCATCAGGAAGCGGCAGTCAGTTTCTACGAAAAAGTCTGGGATTTTATTTTGGATTGTGTTGAATCTATAAATCAATTTGGGGAAAATTGACATCCTAAGAATACTGACCATGGTATATTTCTCCATTTATTTAGATCTTTTTTAAAAAATATATTTATTTGACAGAGAGAGAGGGAGTACAAGCAGGGGTAGTGAGAGAGGGAGAAGCAGGCTTCCCACAGAGGGAGCCCAATGCGGGGCTCGATCCCAGGGTCCTGGGATCATGACCTGAGCTAAAGGTAGATGCTCAATGACTGAGGCACCCAGGTGCCCCCTATTTAGATCATTTTGAATTGATCTCAGCAGGATTCGGTGTATAGAGTACACATATGATCAGGTCTTAGTTCATTGCTTAACTGAAAAATCCTTTAGTAGATGTTAGGTCCATTCCCATTTATTGATATGATTTGACATATATTAATGCCAACTGTCAACTTATTTTTTTAACTTTTTAATGTTTATTATGCCATGTTTGCTATATTTATTTCTTGTGTATATTTTGCTCTTTACTTTAGAAATATTCTTGGTATTACAATGGTTAACATTTATAACATTTTAATGCCCTTAGTCACTTATTTTCTTATCCAGTCTTTTACTTTTGACTTTGTCAGTTTGTTTCCTTCACCTGCACTCTATTGCCTGTAGAACAGTCAGTGAGCTTACTCTCCTTTCTCCTGTTTTTGTTTGTTTTTTTGTTTGTTTGTTTTTCCTTGTAATCTCTATGCCCAGTGTGGAGTTCGAACTCACTACACCAAGATCAAGAGTCTCACACTCTTCCAACCGAGCCAGCCAAGCACCCCACCTTTCTCCCATTTTTAAGATGTATTATTTCTATTTTGTCAAAATATACAGTGTTTAGGGCGCCTGGATGGCTCAGTTGGTTGAGCGACTGCCTTCGGCTCAGGTCATGATCCCGGAGACCCAGGATCAAGTCCCACATCGGGCTGCCTGCTCGGCGGGAAGCCTGCTTCTCCCTCTCTCAGTCCCTCTGTTTGTGTTCCCTCTCTCGCTGTGTTTCTCTCTGTCAAATAAATAAATAAAATCTTTAAAAAATATATACAGTGTTTACATGTCTACCTTTTACCCTTGATGCCACTTTTGTTTTAATTTTAGATCCACAGTAACATATATTAAAATATTCTTGATAAATTGGGAGCATTCCAAATCATATGGTTGAATAAAGCCTGTTTCCAGGTGATTCCTCCAGAAAGACTCATGGACTCAGAAATCTCTAGGTTCTTCTAGACCTCAAACTTTTTTTCTAATCTTGATATTTGAAGGACAACTGAGCTGAATATTAAATTCCTGAGTCATACCTAAATTTTTTTGTTTTTGTTTTTAAATTAAGCTTCACGTTCAGCGAGGCACCAACCTAGGGGATTGAACGCAAGACCCTGAGATCAAGACCTGAGCGGAGGTACAGTCAGACACTTAATGGACTGAGCCACCCAGGTGGTAACACAATTTTTTTTTTAAGATTTTATTAAGAGCAGATGTAGGGGAAACAGCAGGCTGAGAGAGAAGCAGGCTCCTCCTGAATGGGGAGGCTGATGGAACTTGATTACAGGACCGTGGGATCATCACCTGAACCCAAAGCAGATGCTTAACCCACTGAGTCACCCGGTCATACTGGGTCACACTTTTCTTCATTGAATTAAAAAAAAATACATATATATATATTCCCCTATAGTTTGGCTTTGCATGGTGTTTTTTTTTTTTTAAGATTTTTATTTATTTGACAGAGAGAAACACAGCCAGAGAGGGAACACAAGCAGGGGGAGTGAGAGAGGGAGAAGCAGGCTTCCTGCCAAGGGTCTCCAGGATCATGACCTGAGCCGAAGGCAGTGGCTTAACCAACTGAGCCACCCAGGCGTCCCTTTGCATGGTGTTTTTGAGACAGGTGATATCAGTCTAATTATTTAATCCTTTTAAGTCATTTAAAGTTTTCTCCTGGAGGCCTAGAGGATATTTTTCTTTATCTTTGAAATCAATTAGATTTACCAGCACATGTCTCTGGGTTTCCTTTTCAACGATAACCTTCCCGACTATCCTGTGAGCTCTTTGCATATTGAGGTCTTATTTTCAATGTTTCAATGTGAAGTTTTCTTGGGTTACGGGTCTTAATAATTTTGTTTCTTTGTTTTATTTTTCAGGGAGTTTAGTGTCCCAGCTTCCATTTCAATCACTCATTTTCAAATACTTACCACTTTCTTCTTTCCTTTCACTTTCATTCTCTTTGTTTTCCTGCCCTTTCTGCCTCAGCGTGTTGTTTAGTTTACAATTAGCTTAGGGTTTTCTTCCCTAGGCAGTCTTCAAGTGTTTGTTTCTGAGGTGACTCTCTTCCATTTCTTCCAATCAGCCCTCTTCATTTCCTTCCATTTTTTTTCATTTTTGAGTTTCTGATTCAAGGTGTTCTTCATATCCTTGATGCTTGTTTGAGATGTTCAGTTTATTTGCAGTGCTGTTTCATTTTTCTTCAAGGATTTTTGGGGGGAGTGGGCTAGGTGATTCTTACTAGTTGTGGTGTGTTGGTTCTGATTTTCTGTTTCCATGTAGTGCCTTTCCCTAGACTTTTCCATGTTTTTTTCTATTTATAAACTTAGGTTGTATACCGGATTCTTTATTCAATGGTCTCTTCTGTCCAAGTAACAAAATCCAGTTTCTTTAGTGGATTATTTTATGTGGGCCCTGTGATTACTGGTTTTGAGATTCTTTGTGTGTACATATCTTATAGAAATCTAAAAATTTTCCTCTTTCATTCTGTATCCCTTTCATTATACGTTTCCCAAAAAGTGATTCTTTTTATTTCTTTACTCCTCTCCCTGCCAAAGTATGTCTTTTGAAGACTGCTACCTTGAATTACATACCTTTTTAAGCCCCTTCCCGTAGTCCATGTTTTCATCTCCCAGTGTATTTTTCCCAGTTTTCACACTTAGGATAGACTTCCTCCTTCTGGTGGTGATTTTAGAGCAATTTTTAGGGCCACTGCTATCTCCCCTCTTCTGTCTCCTAGGACTTTCTCAGACTCCATTTCCCACCACAAAGCCTTGCCAGAGGGGGATTCTGGGGTTTTCTCACTTTGTATTTCAGGTAATTTAAACTTTAGGCATTTTCTGTCTTCTGGTACTTTGAAGGCATAGTGTTTGTGTAGTTTTGTTTTTCTTGTTCTATGTTGTTTAGGAGGATGTTTGGTGACACCAGTGGAAGCAGGTGTTATTATCCTCCATCAGGATATTTTCCAAAAAATGAAACAGAAGCATTTACAACAGAAAATACCAGAATTCACTCATAATGAGAGTACTGTTTCATGATACTTTTGTTTCAGTATTCTGTATTTGTATGTCAAACTGTCATTTTTAAGTTATCATTTTTATAGGTCACATTGAAAATAATTTAGAGAATGTTGTGCCAGATAATCTCCTAAACTCCTCCAAACTTGTGCCACGCTTGTGAACCCTCAGTCTTTACATTTTATTGCTCAGCTTCCTTCTGGTGTATCCATCTCAAAGCACTGTTTTGTCAGTCACCAAGTAGACTTGGCCTTCTAACTTCCGGGGCACTTACTAATTGGGAAGAGAGAACTTTAAGCCTCAAGAAGTTTGGAGCTACTGCCATCACGTAGAAATGACCAACTATCCCTCGCTCCATACATCCACTCATGAGAGTTTTCTTCACTGGTCTGTACGTGTGAAGGAAATCCATGACCTGGAGCCCTGACATTTTACTCAGTAGTTTCTTTCTACTGTTTTTACCCTATAAGATAAAATAATGATGTCTCATCATAAGAGCCTTCCCTTGTTTGGAAGAAGGGACAGTAATACATGGGCAATTCTGTCAGCCAGAAGAGGTAGAGTGGTGATACATCATTAGACTTCATGCTAAAAATGGGGTAACTCAGATTTCTTTTTCACAAAATCCTTTTAAATTCTTTTTTTAGATTTTGAGAGAGTGCACATGTGGAGAGGTGGAGGGGTACAGAAGGGAGAAGCAGACTCCCCGCTGAGTAGGGAGCCCAGTGCAAGGCTTGATCCAAGACCCTGAGATCATGACCTGAGCCCAAGGCAGATGCTTAAACAACTCAGCCACCCAGGCACCCCAATGTCTTTGAAATTCTTAAAGATTATTCATTTATTTCTTTGAGAGAGAGCCTGTTTGTGTGTGCCCAGGATGAGGGCTGGAGGCGGAGGGAGAGGGAAAAGCTGACTGCACTGTCGGGCGCTTGATCCAAGGACCTGAGATCTCGACTGCAGCTGAACCCAAGTTGGAGGCTCAACCAACTGAGACCCCCAGGCACCCTGGTAACTTAGATTTCATATGGACTACGAGATTTTGAGAGGTCAGGGGAAAAGGGTGGCTGGGACTGGCTGCAGGCTAGGAGTTGCCATGAGATGCAAACGGGAAAAGATTGTATAAACAGGGTCTTTCAAAATGTTTTTCAAATATCTCAAATAGGCTTGGTTTAAATGGGTACTTACCAACCAGGGTGAGTTTGTGCCCCCAGAAACATTTGACCATGTCAAGAGACTTGTGGTTCATAGCTGGCAGGGAGGTGGGTGGGGTGAGAGGGGAGGGGCAGCTAGTGGTTGGGAGGGGAGAGGAAGGAGCTACTGGAATCTAGTGGGTGGTGGTCGGGAATGCTGCTAATCCTACAATGCACAGAACAGCCTCTCACAACAAAATTATTCAGCCCACAATGTCAACAGTGCTGAAGTTGAGACACTCTTGTTGAAATGAAGGAAAGTGGCAAGAAATGGAAGTAGAAAATGTAAGTTTTCTTGGTTGAAATTCTAGTACATTTCAAGCTTTTTAAAGCTTACTACCTGATTCCCTAGGCTGCATTCTCTTGACCAGGAAATAAAGGACTGAAACTGTCATTCTCTGATTCATATCCCCACCATTATTGAACTTAATACCCCACAAGGTTTTTATGTGGGAAGTTTGTTTTCTCAGTAAGGTATATTAACAGAAAGAGGGAGCATTGCCCAACCTGGGCTGGATCCCGACGGAGACCTTGGAGGATAGGTTTACTGAATGCTGTTGGGCTCAGAGGAGAGTAATCTCCCAAAGTCCAAGCCCCAAGCACAAAAAAAGCAGGTAGTTTATACACTTTTACTTCTGTATCTGTGCCATTCTTGCCCCCAGGGCCAGCAGGGCAGGCAGGGAAAACCCAGAATGGCTCTGGGACCAGGACTGGGATTTGCCTGCTGGATTGGTCGGCCACCTTAGGACACAGATTTCCCTTATCAGGAGGAGAAAGAAGATGCAGGAGGAGAGGAGGAGGAGGAGGAAGAAAAAGAATCAACAGTTCTGCCCACTCGTATTTCCTACAAGGGAGACCCTTCCTTGGATCTTGTTCACTGGTAGCAGAGACAGTCCCGTTGCAACAGCTGCCTCTGTGGCTTAGTGCCAGCCCTAACAGGTGCATCTGAAAATACCGATTTCCTAGGCCCTCAAACTGCCTTTGGACTGCTGGGGGACGACCTGGTGTTTTTCTGAGCACGGCCTGGGACAGTGGTCTTTTCAGGAGTCCTAGATGCCGGACGGGGCAGGTTAGTTTCTTCAGACCCCTCCTGACCTGGTGCTGCTTTCTGAGGTCAGGCACTGTCTGTACTCGGAATACCTTCAGTACTGCGTTAGGGAAAGCAGTCTACCTCCTTCAACTTCGTCCTGGGCCCCGAGATTAGAAACGAAGAGCACCAGGCTCGCCGTGGTTGGAGGCAGGGCAGAGGAGTATCAGGACAGCAGGGCGAAGGCACTATCTTTACCCAGCAAATACTCACCGAAGCGCTCGCGCCAGGTCCCTATGTAACAAGTCCGGTCAAATCGGCAAACAACCCTACAACGAAAGCGTCTGAATTCTGCAGACAAAGGGAGGGTGAGTCCACCACCGGCACTGGGGGTCGACCCGCGGGGCGGCAGGGGCGCGGAGTGCCGGCTTCCGCAGGGGACGCGAAGGCCGCCAGGAGGACGCGACCACGAGGCCCGGCCAGCCTCCCGCTTCCGTCGACTCGGAGCAGCCACCGAGCTTGAGGACCTTCCTGCGGTCCTAGAGCGGCCCCGGAAGTGCATGCGGCCGACGGAAGTCCCGGCAGGCGCTGCGGCGGGGGCCGGCGGGGCGCGAGTTTCTGTGGGCGGCGTCGGACGGCAGGTAGGCGTGTGAGCGGCGGGAGAAGGCGCGGTGGAGGCCCAGGGCTGGGGACTGGGCGCCGGGTCCCTCCCGACGGCGAAAGGAAACACATTCTCTGTCATTAACTAAGCTGTCAGTAAATGCTTCTCAGTCGGGCACTGACTCTGGAGATGGAGATTCCTAGCACAGAGAGGCTTCTAGGGCAGCGGAGGAAAAAGGGCAGCGATTTTTAAAAGTATATGGTAGATAGCAAATAACCGCATGCCAGCAGTGACGGAAAGCGCTAATGTCATCGTCTGGTTCTCACCAGTTGCGTTATTTTATAATGTCTAATTTCAGCATCACTAACATCAGTGGCCAATGACTTTAGGTTACATTGGCTTTTTCAGTGAATACAGAGCTGGAAAAATGCAGCACTCGGTTCCCTGGAAATAACGCAGGTAGAAATGAAAAGGAAAAGGAAGTGTTTGTGATCTCGTTGAGAATGCTGTGGTATACGTGCTCCGCTCAGGTTGTTTTGGTTTGTTGAGTATTTTTGCTGGTTGGTTGTTTAGGTTTTGTGTGAGTCCTTGGGACGTAGTTGGTTATCAACTATGAGATATTTGCTGTTGGACATGGAATGAGACAAATGGGATTAAGGATTTCTATTTTCTGACGTTTTAGCAACTCAATTTTCATGCTCCTTCACATTGTTGCAGTGTTATTAGCCAGAGAATTCTGTGTGCTTATAGTCCTTAACCCCTGAAAAGAGCACATCTTTTAGAGATAGAAGAAAGCACTAATTATACAGGATTATTGCTAGGACATAACCTTTTCTGTTCACAGGAATAAATCCAGTTACTCTGAGGCATCCACTAAATATTTTGAGGGTTTAAAAAAATACATACCAACTGAACTGAACATATTCAATAAGGAAGTATAATTTAGCCTAAGACTCAATTATTAATGACATTTAAAGTTTACTATCTCCAAATAGGGCCTAGATATCAGTGTTTTACTTTCTATTTCTGTGTGGGTAAAACCTCCTGTAAAAGATGCCTTTTAGGGCCAAAGACATATCCTTGTTGGCGTCCCTTGTGGTTTTATTTATTCAGTGTGTCTGTAAAGTCTGACCTTAGATGCAGATATATCTCATTCTTTGGAGTACCTTTTATGGGTTTTCATTTTAGATTCACTTGTTGCCTTTCAGTTTTATGGTGATGAAACTTTGTATAGGTAACTTTTTTTTTAAATTCTATTTCCCTTGGGGCACCTCAGTGGCTCAGTTAAAGTGTCTGCTGTGGGCTCAGATCATGGTCTCAGGGACTGAGCCCTGAGTCAGGCTCCCTGCTTAGTGGGGAGTCTGCTTCTCCCTCTCCCTCTCCCCTCCACTCAGGCTCTCCCCCTCCCTGCTAATAAATGAATAAATAAATAAATACTTTTTAAAAATTGTATTTCCCTCAAAATACATGCATAATAGCTATAGAAGGTGTTGTAGGGTGCCCTCAGTGAATCACCGCCAACAGAATTAAGGTTAACAGTGAGAGGTTTATTCCAGCTGGCCATCGACCCCTTGCTAAAATCCCGTCTCTGCAAGGGCCCGGACCCTAGGGTGGTCTGGGTTTTTAAAGAGACGAGACCTGCCCTGGGGGGGCATGTTTCCAAAGAAATGAAACAAACCCTGGTGGGTATGTCTCCAAAGGAACAGAACAAACCCTGGTGGGCGTGTCTCCAAAGAGACAGAACACACCCAGGCGGGCGTGCCTCCATCCAACAGCAAAGCGACAGCAGCGAGCTTACTCTTCTGCAGAAGCGGGACTCGCAGGTCGTGCGGGAGAGCGCGGCGAGGGGGAGGGCAGCTGATGGATTACAGCTCTGTGATCGGCCAGGGCAGGGGGGTGCTTTCCAGCTCTGCGTTCTGGGGAACGTTTGCGTCGTGGGGCTCAGCTGGGGTCAGATGTCCTAGTTAGCCTCACGGCCGCCACTCTGGGTGTCTGGTGACCGTTTAACATTCCCCCCTTGAGTTGTACCTTGAGTTAAATCGCTGACTCTTCCAGGGACAGAGTTGTATGGGGCTTTAAGTGCCACAATACCAATATACATAATTCAGGGGGTTGGCCTTCTGGATAAGTTGGAGGCCTGAGACCTCGGCACTTGCAAGTCAGGCCAGAATTCACAGAGATTAAAACAGAATATAGGCTGTCCTTCTCCATGGTAGGCAGAATGTACAGCCCCAGTGACAATGTCCCTTATCTGCCAGAAGTTCCCTGGGGCATACTGGTACCTCGACTGCGGCCGGTAGCCTCAAGGTGGGGGACCAATTTAGAAAGATCAGGACGAAGGGGAGGAAGCCCGTATAAGTCTTATCTTTAATGGGTCTTGTCCAGCGTTGGGTCTGCCAACTTTTCCAAGTCTCAGGTTGTGATGGTGTCTGGTCTTCTGGAGAGGCCGCGACCTTTTTCACCTGTGAGTGGTGTATCCAGGAACAGATGTTGCCGACCTTTATCGCCGTGGGGGTGGTCAGGGTCACCAGGTGAGGCCCTTCCACTTGGGGCTCAAAGCTTTACCTTATGTCTCTTGACCCACACTTAGTCGCCAGGCTGGAAGGGGTGGGGGTCTGTGGAACAGGTCCTTGGATGGCTGTGTGAGCCGTCTTTATTATTTCTTTTTGAATTTTTTGAAGAGCCTGTAATGAGTGAAGCAGGTTATGATTAGAGGTTTCTGATATTATCTCTAGTCCAACTTGGGAAGCAGTGGCGATAGGCTGCCAAATAAAATCTCAAATGGAGTTAAATCCCTCATTATGGCGTGCATTGTGCCCTAAGGAGGGCAAAGGGAAGGAGAGTCACCCATTCCTCACCGGTCTCTATGGGTAATTTAGTTAGGATCACCTTTAAGGTCCGAATCATTCTTTCTACCTGGCCTGAGCTCTGGGGGTGATATGCGCAGAGTAGGTTCCAGTTGATCCCCAGTGATTTAGCAGTTCCTTCAGTAACTTTAGATATAAAGGCGGGCCCGTTATCAGATCCCACAGAAGGTAGCCCATATCATGGGATAATGTCATTTAAAAGTTTTTCTGACAGTTACCTGTGTAGTTTATTTTGGTAGGAAATGCTTCTACCTATCCTGAGACTGTGTCTACCAGAACTAGGAGGTATTTATACCCATAATGACCTGGCCTGATTTCTGTAAAATGTTTTTCCCAGTGTCTACCGGGGGTTGGTCCACAGCCCTCGGGTGCCTGGGGAGTTCATACTGACCTTCGTGCTGTTAGTCTGCTGACAGGCTATGCACCCCTGCATGATTTCTTGGGTGAGTTGGTCTAGGTAGGGGAGGAAGAATTCTTTTCTGATTAGTCTCGTTAGTTTGTTTTTTCCCAGGTGAGTTCCTTTATGAAGTTGCTGTCGAAGTTGTCGACCCAGGGCTCGTGGCAGGAAGACTCCACCGTCCTGGAGCCGTGTCCATCCGTGGAGGTCCCTGGTGGTCTCTGTGTCCCGCACTGTCCGGAGGTCCCCCTGGGAGTAGGCAGGAGGTTCGGGCAGCCTGGGAGGAGGGAGCATCAGCAGGCGGGGGGGCTCCTTGGAGGGCGGCCTCTTGAGCTGCCTGATCTGCCAGCCGGTTACCAACTGCTTCTTTAGTCTCCCTTTTGATGGCCGGGCAGTGGAGTATAGCCACCTTTTCTGGGGCCCCGATGGCTGCGAGGAGCCCTAGGATCTCAGTGTTATTTTTGATGTCCTTGCCGGTGGCAATGAGTAACCCCCTTTCCCTGTAAATAGCCCCGTGGACGTGGGCAGTGGCCAGTGCGCACCGGCCGTCCCTGTAGATATTTACAGTCTGCTTGGCACCCAGCTTTAGGGCTTACATCAGGGCGATTAACTCAGTTTTTTGGGCTGAGGTCCCTGGGG
>PITA01015899.1:0-48397 GCA_004023965.1 Spilogale gracilis
TTTTCCTTCCGTTTCTATTTTTTGAAAGAGCTTCAGGAGAATAGGTGTTATTTCTTCTTTGAATGTTTGGTAGAATTCCCCAGGGAATCCATCTGGGCCTGGACTCTTGTTTTTGGGGATGTTTTTGATCACTGCTTCGATCTCGTTACTGGATATAGGTCTATTCAGATCGTCAATGTCTTCCTGTTTCAGTCTTGGATCCCCAGTTTCTATCTCAAATTGTATAAATGAACAAGCTACAGTGAAGTTTGAGAATGATTTAAGGACTTAAGCTCAGCTTTTGCTTCATATTTCTTCTGACAAAACTGTTTTTAGAAGTATAATCTTCAGTGCCAGGAAATCAATTAACTTTAAAAATTGCCAACATTGCCAATAACCAGTAATATGAATATAACCCTTTTGCATCTGGGGGGGAGAAATTAAATGACTGAATGAACACATTCTGCTAAATCCAGCCTTGAGAGAAGGTTGTTTCTTTGCAGTAAGGTTTTTTTGAAATGAGAGATGGAAACAGTAATGAAGGAAAAGGCATCTGAGTAATCACACAAAGACTTCCCAAGTGGCACTCAGCCCAGAAGACATTTTTGTTCTGTCCAAAGGCACAAAAATCTATGAAGACCCATCTGACCCCAGCATTTCAGGGCACAACGGGACTCTCCCCACAAGGTTGCCCTTCTATTAAGGCAAGATTTATGCAAATTGTTAATAACAGTTATAAATAAAAATGATGATCATGATAGTGAATATTATTATTGAATTCTAGAATAGATATACGCTTATAATGTAAAATTAAACGCAGATGTTGCAAATACAGAGACTGAGAACTCTATCCAATTTATATACTAATTCAGACACAGAATAGGACCAGACCAAATGGGGCACAGAAAGCAGTAATTACATTTTTTTACTTTTTTAAGTCTCTCTTTCTAACCTAGAGTAGTAGTCAGCAAATGACAGCTGTGAGCCATATCTGGTCTGCCCTGAATTTTTGTATTAAAAAAAGAAAAAAAAAAGGTTTTATTAGAACACAGCCACACCATCCTGTATGTCCTATCCCGGCTGCCTTCACCCTACAGCAGGTGCATTGAGGATTCGCCACAACTGGCAAAGCCTGATGGCATCAGATCTAAAGTGTAGTCAAATTTTTATGAATGTCTACATATGCTTCCTTTGAACTACATTTTTAATAATTATTTATGAAAGTATTTGCAAGAAGAAAGATTGCTTGCCTTTGTATCACTAGGAATACCTTAACTTACCCCTCTTACTTGAAATGCTTTTCAACGTTGAAATCATTTAGCATTTTAAAATAGCATTTCCTTGTCCTCTTGTACTTAGCATTGCTCATGGGAAGGCTCCTGTGATTGTAGTTGCTGTGTAAATAACTTGTTTTTCCTTCATACTTATACTTGAAATTTATTTTTTATTCTTGATATTGTCAGTTTATGAATTTTATTTTCATCAATAAACTTCACTTATTTTATTTGCTTATTTTATTTGTGTTTTATTACTTTCTATCCTGATGAACCATGAGTGTGTACTTTCAACATTTAGTTTATAAGTCTTCTTTCCTTTGAAAAATTTGCAGCCATTTTTTTTTGCATGTTGATTTTTCTATTCCCTTCTTTTCTCTTCCTTAATCTGTTTCTACTGCAGTCTGTTACTGTTATTCTTTTCTTTTTTAAAGATTTTATTTATTTGACAGAGAGAGAAACACAGCTAGAGAGGGAACACAAGCAGGGGGAGTGAGAGAGGGAGAAGCAGGCCTCCTGCCAAGCAGGAAGCCCGATGTGGGGCTCGATCCCGGGTTTCCGGGATTATGACCTGAGCGGAAGGCAGTGGCTTAACCAACTGAGCCACCCAGGCGCCGCCTGTTACTGTTATTTTATCTTCCCTGTTCCACAGGTTCTCCCTCACATTTCTTATCTCAACATCTTGCTTTGTTAATATCAAGGTACCTCGCAATCATTTTTTGATTTGTTGAATTCTCTCTTAAACTGTGTACAGAATAAAATCTATTATTTTTCACTTCCGGAATTTTGAATTAATCAATTGTCAAATGCATCTTTTCTTGTTCTTTGCTTTTGGGTGCTCCATTTTATACACATTAGTTCATCTATCATCCCTCTGAATTTACTAATCAAATATTTCACAGCTATTTTTAAATCTTTTATTTTCATTTTAGGAGCATACTTTTCCCCCCATCAGTTCATTTGGGAGCAGTCTTTCTGTACTTGACTTATATACTCTGGAGTATTGATTTGTAGACTCATCTTGACAAGGGATTTTGTCATTATTGTTGTTGCTGTTCTTCCTATTGCTGTTGTCGTTTTCAGTCTCATTCTGAAGACTCATTCTTTTCTAGGAATTTTGGGGTTTCTCTTACCTGGCATTCTTACTCCACTCTCCTATAAAGAAGTCTAATCCTGGCAACTTGGAACTCCTGATATTTAGTTCCTGTCACATAAGTAACAATACCTTTTTCCTATTTCCATACATATTCAGCTTCATATATGCCACAACCTGGGCAACAATCAATCATAACTTTCTTTCAGGCTTTTGTGAGAACCTGGTTTCATGCTGTGAACTAACTTCAGCCCTTTACCCTGCTTGAGATACACTTAAATACTGTCATCCTGTAAAAGATAAATTCTTCCCAATTCCAGACCCAGAGTCCCATCTTGCTTGAAGTTTGGGTATTTTTTTTTCCCATTTCTAGTCCACAGAAATACCTATTTTCTTTTAGGCACTGATATATCTTTTTAATTTCAATGTTAAGTGTTTAATCTATTATTGTTGTTTTTGTTGCCAAAAGAGGAGAGATTCAAACCACAAACTTTACTCTGACATTTTGAAAAGATAAAGGAATGAGCACTAAAATTAGAGATAATCAAACTCATAAAACGTTATGGAGTTATGATCCCAAAATTCCATTCTTACATTTATACCTAATAGAAATGTCTACCCACATGTTTACCAAAGACATGTTCCAAAATATCCATAGACATACTATTCATAATAGCTTCAGACCGGAAGCTATCTAAATGCTCATCAACAGTATAACAGATAAATAAATCATGTCATAATAACACAGTGGAACATTATATAATAATGAGAATTAAATCTGCATCTGGTCATAATAATATGAATAAACCTCACAAGTAATATGGCAAGAGAAAGAAGACAGACCAAAAAGGGACTTGCTATAGAATTCCACTTACATCAGTATCAGAATATAACTAACTGTCAGGTTAGAAGTCAGGATAACAAGTACCCTTGTTAGGGAGTTTGTGCCTGGAAAGGACACAAAAAAGGCCATTAGCAAAGGCCATGTTAGCAATGTTGCTTGTTCCAAATACTGATTCCACAAGATGTGTTTAGTTAAGGAAATTCATCAACTTGTATACCTGTGAGATGTTATAAAATATGTTCGGTTACTGTGAAAAGATTTTCAAAACATACGACCTAGCTTTATCAGTTTCATGGTTTTTCAAACCCCACTCCTAAATCTCTATGGATCTATGGACCTCAGGGCTAGTTCTTGCTTCCAATTAATTGTAGGTTTGATTTGGTTTGGTTTTATTTTCTCAAGAGGACACTGTTTTCCACACTCACAGCTATTGAGGAGGAAAAATTTAATCTTCAGCAGAGCAATCAAAGAACTGTAAAAATTATTTTTAACTTCCTTAATCAATAGAATAGACTTGCAAAGAGATTGTTAAAAGTATATTTACCGAGAACTTTAAACATTGAATAGAACTTGAAATTTTGGAAAGATTATTTTCTTTATATCATTCTAACCCTTGATTCTGAGCTTGGTCAGAGCTTTCTTCCATAGGTCTTAACCAGCCTTATAACTGAACCCAAGTAGAGAAGTAGAAGGAACCTCATGGCATTGTTCATCAGTCCAATGCCACCAGCCCATTGATTAGAGTGCACTGATAACTGGATTCCTATCTCATTCAGAATTACCCTGCTTGGTTTCCTAGCCTTCCTAGCCATTTTTAAAAACATGCCACTGTTTTATACAAAGTCAATATCCTTATGCTAGAACTTCTGTCAATTACCTGCTCCAGCAGACAGCTAGGATCTTGGATTCTGACTGAAATTGCTAAGAGAGATGTTGCATCTATCATTTCCTTTCATTGATGTATCTTTTGGTTTCAAAAATCCACAATACCCCAAAACAGCTGTCCCTACTGAATCACTGAATCTGGCCAACAAACTCTCAAATTGCATCTAATTTTGTCCAATATTCAGAAGCAATCTATGACTGTACCTGTTTTTTTCTACTATCTTTGAAAAACCAAACAAGCCATCAAAGAAATTATCTCCCCAGCCAATTCTCTTTAGACTGGGAGGTACTACATTCTAAGAACCAAGTAAGCACACTCAATGGCTTACCCTAAGCCAACAGAATACTTTTATTATATTCCAAAGTCCAAGAGGAAGATGTGAAATCATTACCCATGAACCAGAAATCCCAAAGGTAACATTCATATACAGTCACTCTCAGCTTTCCTCAGCTGGAACATTCTGAATCTTTCGTCCCAAGCCAAGAATCATCTGATTTAATATGAGTTCACATTATTCTTCAAGTCTGGGTTTAGGCTGTCTATTATATTTAGTATATTCCTAGAATATACATGCACAGGCCATCTAGCCATCATTAAACCCAATATATGCTTGACATTAGGAGTCCTACAAATTTTGAGTGCTAATCTGAGCCCTGGCTTATGTAATAGTCATCTGTTTTCAAAGGCCTTGTTCAAGATAAGAAGTCATGATCACTGAAGACATTCTCATGATCACTGCAGACGTAAGTAATTGATTATGACACTCTCAGGAGGCATGAAAATAGTTTCACAATACATCCCCATAAAGCAATTCAAGCAGCCATTACTAACTGATTGGAGTTTTCATGCAAGATAAAATGTGCTGAAATTCAAACTTAAACCCTACACAAGTTTTAGTTTAATTAACTATAGCCAACTCTAACCCCAAAACATAGGGGAAGTTGGACTTATATAGAAAACAATAGATTAATCAGATTGATTGATTGACAGATTTTCTTTTATTCTAAGCTCCTACATTTCTAATTCTTCACTTGGCCCTAGTTCTTATCATATATATATATATATATATATATATATATATATATATCTTTTAAGATCCATTTTACTAATTTATTAAACCTTTCCTTAGTTTATAATTTGCTTTCTTAACTCTTTGGCATCCTGTCACATTTGATGGGGACATGTAGGGTGCTATTATTTTAGGAGATAAGAGACGGAGTCTCTCTGGTCGGTTATCTTCTGAGGACATTTGGCTACATCACATCTGACAATATATCATTAGCAATCCATTCTACCTGGCACTGTCTTTTATTACCACCCTTCCTACATGTTTCTGTAACTTTCTGGCTTATTGCTATCCCTCTATCCACTGATTCCCACTTATACTATATTAAAAAATCAAGGCACCTGGGTGGCTCAGTTGGTTAAGCATCTGCCTTCAGCTCAGGTCATGATCCCAGAGTCCTGGGATGGAGTCCTACATCAGGATCCCTGCTCAGCGGGGAGTCTGCTTCTTCCTCTGCCTCTCACCCTGCTCTCTTGCTCTCTCTCTCTCTCAAATAAATAAATAAAATCCTTAAAAAAATAAGGCAACTATGCTTTATAGATCAATTAATGAACAATTAATGAACAATTAGTCATGTCCCTTTGTCTATGCTGTTTTAGAAGACCACTAAATGAAATGAATTGTATTATTATTTTTCATTTTTTATATTCCATGCACTTAATTACTAACACTTTCACTAACCATATTTTATTTGCACTAATTTCCTTCCCAATGAGATTTTTTGACCATCACTTGTTTAGGTATTCAGCAGCTAGTTCCTGAACTAAAGAATTGCTTGAGGATAAGTCCACACCTCATTCTAGAGAAAATAACGATTCTTTTTGATTAAAAACCAAATAAACAAATGAACTTGTAATGGCTATTAGAGAGGAAGTCTGTCCTAAAAGCCAAAATGCAAAAATGATGAGCAGGAAATTCATCCTTTGTTAGTCTCTACCTATGATAAGAAACCAAGCTTCTCCCTGGGGATTTTATACTCTCCCCTCTAGAACCAGGTGACAACCAGCAGTAGTACATGACAGTATGAGGAGAGCGGCATATATATTCCTCTCATTACCTAAGACACTGAGATGGGTCAGAGGGAAATGAAGACCTACAAAAGTTGGCAGTGAGGACAAGCAACATTCAAGTGCTGCATTGTCCAGAAGCTATCCCGGATAAGGTAGAATGGGCTTTGGAAGGGTCTTTGGTTTCTTTTAACTACAAACTGATGCTTTGAAATGCACATTAAAACTGAGAAGCCTGTCACTCAAAGAGACCGCTGATAGTCTTTAGGTGGCTGAACTAATCTCATGCCGAGATAGAAGAATAAAGTTTGAAGTAATTTGTAAAGTAAAATATAAAATATAACTTTGAGGGACCTAGACTGATGTCCTTTATTAATTTGCTCTTTGGACTCAGAATATGTAGTAAAATTCTGCAATACCATTCTCTATAATGAGCTTTGCTTTTGCAGGCCCAGAATAATTTTTAGTGCAAAGCCACTGATAAAGCCAAGGTATATATTTTTTCCAGTTAGGGGCATCTATAGATAGGCTTTCCAATTATTTATAGTTTCAATTAGATTGGTGAATTTCCCTGTAACTCATCTGAGTATAATCATATAATTATGTTCCATTTAATTGAAAATGAGTAGCTAAAAATGTTTGGATTAAAAAAAAAAAACCAGTAACCTTCAGATGATGAAAGTTCTGTCAAATATTCCAAACAAGACTTCCAATGGCATCATCCTCTGGATCATAGACCTTGGACCAAAGATTATATAAAATGTCAAAGTAAAGAAAGAAAGATGCAAAGAAAAATTGAGTATAACTTATTAAGTACAGATTAGTGGTTAGAAATCTAAAATTTAGTGTTCAATTTCAAGCCTTAATAACAAACTAAAAAGCATTTCTTAGTCTCAGTGTCTGCAAAATGTAAATAATCATGGTAACTCTCTCTGTTGGGCACTAGGTATCCACCCCAAGATCCTCGTGGGCACTCTCTTACAGTTAGCCTTCATTCAAGCTATGTTCCACCAATTATAGGTTCTTTTGCATGCTTGAAAGTAAAAGACAAAGAAAAGACCACCTTCTTCCTCACTTTGGCTTTGGGAAAAAAATGGTATGGAGATGCAAATTTAGTTTTCCTTTACAGTCATATTCCAGTATGCAGTCCAAGTTCATGAAGGTCAGGAGGCACCTGTGGGAAGGCCACAGTTAGACTCCATATTCCAGTGTATAGTCACTAGTTTCACATGTCTTGACTGCTGAGTTGCTTCATTGGCAGCTCATTGAGGTGGTTTGCTGACCTGTGGATTTCAGCCATGGCCACGTCACCTCACAGTTTGTTAACTGGTAGATAGCATCGGAGCGCTGATTTTAGTAGAAGTAGGAAAGCATCTTCTATGTGCTTTTTAGCCATCTGTGTATCTTCTTTTACAAACATCAAAGTTTTTGTCCTTTTGTTTTATTGGGCTGTTTGCCTTGTTTCTCTTTTATTTTGAGATATGATTAACATGCATTGCCCTTAATGTGTTCAACTTAATGACTTTTGTCTCATGTATCCACCTGGGTAACCACCAATCCCCTTAAGATATGGAACATTTTCATTGTCACAGACAATTCCCATTCTTCTCCTATTTACTAAATCTATACTACCTCAAAAGCAAGCACTTTCTGCTTCCTAATGCATTATTCTCAAGTTTTACTTATTCTTGAAATTCATAAAAATGGTATAATGTACACTATATTCATTTGTATCTGGCTACTTTCACATGATTAATCCATATTAAATTCATTCCTGCCTGAACCATCAGATTCTTCTTTATAAAAAATACTCCTGAGGGAGTATTCCTTTTTGTAAGGAATCCATTTTGCTCTAAGTTTATCCATTTTCCTATAAATGGATTTTGGGTTGTTTCAACTCTTGAGCTATTATGAATGAAGCTGCTATAAACTTCCTTGTACAATTCTTTTGTAGACATATGTTTTCATTTCTCTTGGGTCAATATCTGGGATAAAATTGCAGTCCTTGGGTAGATTATATTGAATGTTATAAGAAATGGCCGATTTTCCAAACCAGTTGAACATTTTGTACTCTCACCACCAATGCATGAGAATTCTAGTTCTCCAAATAGATGGAAATATTTAGTGTGTCAGTCTTTTCAATTTTACCCATCTTGGGTTGTAAAATAGTATTCACCATGGTTTTAATTTGAGTTTCCATTTGCTTATTGGCTATTCATTTGTATTTTTATGAATGGCTATTCAAATATTTTCTCAATTTTTACATTGAGTTGTTAACCATTTTTTTTTTAAGATTTTATTTATTTGACAGAGAGAAACACAGCCAGAGAGGGAACACAAGCAGGGGGAGAGAGAGAGGGAGAAGCAGGCTTCCTGCAGAGCAGGGAGCCGGATGTGGGACTCGATCCCGGGTCTCCGGGATCATGACCTGAGCCGAAGGCAGTCACTTAACCAACTGAGACACCCAGGCGCCCCAGTTGTTAACCATTTTATTGCTGATTTTAGTAAGGCTTTATATAGTCCACCTAAGAGTCTTTCTTTTTGATATATGTGCTAAAAACGTGTTTTTCCTAGATTATAACTTTCTATCAATCTTATGTTTTTTAAAGAAGAAATTATGTTTACAGAAATACATTTTATCAGTATTTTTCTTTTACTGAAACCTCTATTTTGACCAAGTAAACATTTCTCAAAATCCTGAAGATATTTTTTATTTTTTGAAATACTTTATTGTTCTTGGTTTTATTTTATGCTTCTGATTAATCTCAAATTAATTTTCATAGACAGAATGGAATTACAGTTAGGAGCCTATTTTTCCACAAATTCAACAAATTGTTCAGCACCATTTATTTTTTTAAATATATTTCCCAAAAGACTGCCTTGATAGCTTGTTGAAAATCAATTGCTCATTTCTGTTGAGTCACACATATTTTACTGTTTCTCTGAACTATTTGTCTCTCTGTTATACCAACATCACATTATATTAATTACTGTAGATTTATATTAAGTATTGAAACAAGGTGGTGTAAGTCCTCCAAGTTCTTTGTTTTTCAGCAGTGTTATGGCTGTTCCAGAATGGATTTTCACATGAATTTAAAAGAGCTTGCTGGATTTCAGTGTGAATTATATCAAACCTCGAGATTTATTTGGAGTGTGGTCTTTATTCTTTCTTACAAATATACCTTGCAATTCCATCTGGCATTATAGTTGACTCTTCCTTAAACATCACGGGATAGAATTGCACAGTTGGATTACACTTGGATTACACTTGGATTTTTTTCTGATATAGTACTGTAAATGTGTTTCTCTTCCTTACGAATTTTTTTTTTTTAAAGATTTTATTTATTTGACAGAGAGAAACACAGCCAGAGAGGGAACACAAGCAGGGGGAGTGAGAGAGGGAGAAGCAGGCTTCCCGCCGAGCAGGCAGCCCGATGTGGGACTCGATCCCAGGTCTCTGGGATCATGACCTGAGCCGAAGGCA
The DNA here is from genome assembly GCA_004023965.1 of Spilogale gracilis. Taxonomy (NCBI): domain Eukaryota; kingdom Metazoa; phylum Chordata; class Mammalia; order Carnivora; family Mephitidae; genus Spilogale; species Spilogale gracilis. The sequence continues at coordinate 9,634 of PITA01015899.1, forward strand.
GTCGCTTAACCAACTAAGCCACCCAGGCGCCCCTTCCTTATGATTTTCTTAATAACACTTTCTTTCATTTCGCTTCCTTTATTGCAAGAATACGGTATATAATACATATAACATACAAAATATGTGTTCATCAGCTATTTATGTTGTCACTAAGATTACTGGTCAACAGTAGGCTATTAATAGTTAAGATTTAGGAAAGTCAAAAGTTATGTGTTTTTGCAGCTATGTGGGAGGTTGGCATCCCTAACCTCTGCATTGTTCAAGGGTCAACTGTATTCACTTTCATCTTGAATAACTAATTTTAGCCATTTTTGTAGTGCAGAACTGCTCCAGACAAATTCTTACAAACTTTGACACTGAAATATCTTTACTTATCTACATTTTGAAGGCTATTTCTTTGTGGACTGAACTCTAGGTTGCCGGATTCTTTTTTTTTTTTTTCTTTTAAGCAATTTAAAGATGTTATTCCACTGCTTTTTGGTCCATTTTGCTTCTGCTGAGTGGTCAGAGGTACTTACTGTCATGTTAGCCTTGTATGCAATATATCTTTTTCCATCTTTCCTTTTATATTCTCTATATCTGCACTTTGTCATTAGCTATAATATGCCAATGTGTGGATTCTATTTGCTGTGTGTGTGTGTGTGTGTGTGTGTGTGTGTGTGTGTGTGTGTTTACCCACTTAACTTCTTAGGAATATAGGTTGAAATCTTTCATCAATTTTTAAGTTTTTGTTTTTGTCGTTGTTGTTTTAAAGATTTTATTTATTTGACAGAGCGAGATCACAAGTAGGCAGAAGCAGGCAGAGAGAGAGAGAGGAGGAAGCAGGCTCCCCGCTGAGCAGAGAGCCCGACACGGGCCTCAATCCCAGGAACCTGAGATCATGACCTGAGCTGAAGGCAGAGGCTTTTAACCCACTGAGCCACCCAGGCACCCTTTAAAGTTTTTAAAGTAGCTCTTTAAATACTTCCTTTGTCCCATTTCCACCTCTTCTCATCTCCATCTGTTTTTTTTATCCACTAGGAGCAATACTATCCTCCAGGAAACATTTGACAATGTCTAGACACACTTATGGTTCTCTAAACTCTAATGGTGTTTGCTGCTAGCATATAGTGAGTGGCTAGGGGCCCAGGGTGCAGCTAAACATCCTGTCATATACAGGATATCCTCCCACAAAAAATACTTATCTGGTCCAAAATTTCCATAGTGCCAAGGTTTGAAAACCATATTTTAGACACATGATATTGTTTCACAAGTCTGAGACATTTTATCTTGTTTTTATTTCACTGGTTTTCTTTTATATTTTAGTTTCAATGTCTTCTATTGACATGTCATGAATTTTACCAGTCTTTTCCTCTTCAATATTCAGTCTGTTGTTAAGCCCATCCAGTATATTCTTTATTTTTTGATATTTTTTTCATTTCTAGTATATTTTTATAACATCTATATCTGTGCTAAAATTCATCATCTTTTCTCATGACAGCTACCTTTTTCACTAGAAACTCAAGTATTTTTATCAAACTTATTTTAAAGTGTGTTTCTCATTTTCCCAATATCTGGGCCATCTCTAGGTCTGTTCCATTGTCTATTCTATGTCTTGACCTTAGGTCCCATTTTTTTGCTTCTTGGTATGTCTCCTTTTTTTTTTTTTGTTTAAGTAGGCTTTACACAAATGTGGGGCTTAATTCAATAACCCCATTAAGAGTTGCATGCACCAGGGCATCTGGGTGGCTCAGTTGGTTAAGCGACTGCCTTCGGCTCAGGTCATGATCCTGGAGTCCTGGGATCGAGCTCCACATCAGGCTGCATGCTCGGCAGGAAGCCTACATCTCCCTCTCTCACTCCCCCTGCTTGTGTTCCCTCTCTCACTGTGTTTCTTTCTGTCAAATAAATAAAATCTTTAAAAAAAAAAAAAGAGTGGCATGCATCACTAACTGAGTCAGCCAGACACCCTTCTTTGTATATATTTATTTATTTTTTCATTATATGACAGCTACTTTGCATAACCCAATATCTGTCCACAGAAATTACAGTGCTGCTTCTTCTCTTAGGCTGCTAGAGTGTAGGTCTAAATTATTCCGAGATAAAGTCCAGCTGAATTTTAGCTGGTGGTAAATTTAGTTTGATTTAGTTCATACTGGTTTTAAGTACTTTGTGAATAAAATCACTCTATTCTTTTTATTAAGACCTGTGATGTGAACACTACCAGGATTCTAGAATTGCTTATGCTTCTTAAGTAAGTTGTTAGCTTTCAGAACAGAACTTTCAGAACTCCCCTTACTTTACAATTTAGCTTTCAGGTTTTTAGAAATTTACAATCTCAAATTTTTAAGAAAATAGTTTATTTGTTTATTTGAGAGAAAGCAAGACAGAGAGCACCGAGGGAAAGGAAGAAGCAGACTCCCTGCTAAGTGGAGGGAGGGCTCAATCCCAGGACCCTGAGATCATGACCTGAGCTGAAGGCAGACACTTACAGACTAAGCCACTCAGGCACCCATCTCATTATTTCTGAGCATACACTTACTATCTAGTACCACGTCTTGCTTTCTGGATTTGGGTATTTTCTTTTAGCTTTGCTGCCCAGTACAATATTGAATAGATGTAGTGACAGTGGATGTACTTAATCTTATTCTCTATCTTAGAGATAGAGTCTTCATTATTTCGTCAGTAAGTATGATGTAACCATAGATTTGTTGCAAATACTCTTTATCATATTAAGGAAGTTTTCTTTTACTCCTAATTAGCAGAGACAGTTTGTCATTATGGGATATTGACTTTTGTCAGATGCATTATCTGAATTTTATTAAGATGATGGTTTAATCTGCCTTTTTCCATTAATATAAAAAATCAGATTAAGTTTTTGGATTTGTTTTAATTTACATAAAACAAGTCACATTTTTTGGTGTAAGGTTCTATGAGTTTTTACATGTGCACAAATTCTCATAATTATATAGAAACTATATATAAAAATATAGAAAATATATTTTTATATTTTATATATATAAATTTATATATAATATAAAGTATATTTTATATATATATATAAAATATAGAAACATTCCTATACCTCAAAGAATTATCTCATGAATTTCATTTGTATTTCCTGGCAACCAATGAACTGTTCTGTCTTCCTGTATTACTGCCTTTTCCAAAATGTCAAATAAGTGAAAGTATATAACATTTTAATATTGAGTTTCTTAATTTAGCATAATGCATCAGTGATTCATCTATGCTATTGTACATATCAATAGTTTGTTCTTTTTATTATTTAGCTGTATTCCATTAGATTGATTTGTTTTTGAATAATAAACTATCCTCGAATTCTTGACAAGAAACCTAATTGGTCAGAGTATGATTTTGTTATCTTCTATTATATATTGCTAGATTGATTTGATATGTTTCATTAGCAAACATTGTGTCTCTATAAGGTACACTGTTCTCTAAATTTGTTTTCTTATAATGGCATTGTTAGTTTTTGATATCACTGATATCTTTGGTACATGAAACAATTGGAGAAGTCATCTTTTCTTCTTTATTTTCTGAAAGAACTCTTGCAATATTGTTGTTTCTCAGTGAAGCCAAAATTATTTGTATGAATACTTTAAATTACAAAATTAATTACTATAATTGGCTATTCAGGATTTATTATTTCTTCTTGATTAATTTCAGTAAGTGTGACTTTCAAAGATTTGTTCATTTCACAGAAGCTGCCAAATTTATGCTCATTTATAATTCTTTATTATCTTCTAAATATCTGTACAATCTATAGAAATATTCCTTTTATTCCTAATATTGGGAATTTATCTTGTCTATATTTCTTAATCAATCTTCTTAAAAATTATCAATTCTACTAATCACTGCAAGAAACCAATCTTCATTAATTTTGCCTATTGCTTGTTCATTTCCCTATATAGTGTCCTGTTGCTATGTTTTATAAATGTCGATACATTCCTTTTTTGTTATCATTCAGTTCTCAGAATTTTCCATTTTGTCTTTTGATATCAACATTAGCTCTTATATTGTTTAGAGTTGTGTTATTTTCCCCTCAAGTATTAGGGGATTTGTGTATATCTTAAATTTCTAATTACATTATGGCAAGCAAACATACCCTGCTTGATTCAACCTTTTTTAAATTAATGAGAATTATTTCATAGCCAATTAAATACCCAACAGGTGGCATTGCCCTGCATTGGTAAACATTCCTTGGTCAGTTGGGATGGAATTTTGATCACATCAAGCTGCCCGATACTGTTCCTATCTTTTATGATTACTAATTATTTTTTGTCTATTTCTTCTATAAATTGCTGAAAGAAGAGTATTAAAGTTTCTAAGCATTATTATACTCTATTTCTCCCTTTGGTTCTGCCTCTGTTTATTTCATGTATTCTGAAGTCATTTTAATAAGTACTTTGACATTCTGCCTTGCTGATAAATGATCCTTTTATCATTTTGAAATACTTATTTATCATTAACAATATTCTTTGTATTCTAGTCTATCCTGTCTGATATTACTGTAGATGTATCAGTTTTCTTATGTATACTCTTAGAATGGTATATAATTTGTCATCCTATTACTTTCAACCTATCTTGTCCTTAGCTTTAACGTGCATCCACTGTAGACAGCACGTACCTTGACTACGATTTTTATTATCCATCATGATAATCTCTGACTTCTGATTGAAGTTTTCTTTATTTAAATTGAAAAAGAGCACAAATATGGTTGGGCTTATGTCTAACATTTTGGTATGTGTCTTCTATTTACACTATGCTTTAAATTCTCTTTTCTTCCTGTCATTTCCTCTTTAGGGTTATTCAAATTATAGTCACTATTCCATTTATTTCTTTTACATGATTTTGAGCTGTGTAGGCATTAATATGTACTGAGATAAGGAAATACAAATATGAAATAGGAAATGTGAGAATAAATTCTGTGTTGATGGATGTGATTTATAAGTATCAGTATGAACTAATGATTGTTAAAAATACATATATTTCCAAACTTTTCCATTGTCCCCCAAAGCAATGAGTACATACAATCTAATGCCCAGATATTGGATTTAAAATGTCACTTCCAACTAAAATATGAGTTTGAAACCAAAAAGTAAAAGGTTAGCCTGAACTATTTTGTTGCATCAGAAATCAATGATGTGTTCAAGTACTAAATGAGACAGATTTAAAGAGTATAGTAGATTACCTGAAAGAACTTCCACAGGTAAAATTTAAGACAAATTAAATACAAAAGGGTGATAGTCACTTATAACACATTGACTTGGAAGGAAGGAAGGAAGGAAGGAAGGAAGGAAGGAAGGAAAGAAGGAAATATCCAAGGAGTTACCTTTTGAGAAAAACAAGAGGCTATGAGTAAGGGAGAAATCTGCCTTATAGAATTAGAGAAATGGAAAAATTCCCAATTTTGCAACTAACAACATAAATAATTTTACAAATTTCATGAAGAAATGATAAAATTAGAACAGAAGAAGAGAGATAAATTCTTATTTGGAGATTTCAAATCCCCATCTCATTAATTGATAGAAAAAGTAGAAAAAAAGCCAGTAAAGATATAAAAGATGTGAACAACACTATCAATCAACTTGACTAATTGCAAATTATAGAACACAATAACAACTAAACAATATATATCTATTTCAAGTGCACAAGGAAGATTCAAGGATACCATATGCTCAGCCAGAAGGTAAGTCTTCATAATTATCAAATAATGATATTAAATTACATTCATTTGCAATCAGATATCCACAAACCCTCAAATATTTGCATATCAAACTAATACCTCTAAATAACATGGATCAGAGAAAAAATTACACATAAATTAGAAAATATCTTCAACTCAATAGTAATAAAAATACAACATATCTATATTTGTGGAATGCTGGAAAAGTAATGATTAGAGAGAAATGTGTGACTTTAAATGCTTAGATTAGAAAAGAAAGGTACAAGTAAAACTAAGCCTTCACTTTAAGAGGCTAGGGGAAAAAATGAAACTGAACAAATAAAGCCCAAAAAATATAGAAGGAGAAAATATAAATATAAAAACAAAAATGAAACAGAAATAGGGAGGAAATATTTCCAACTGACAGGCTCCCTCTACTTAGCTGGAATATCTATTTTCTCATTCGTTTGTTCACACAACCTATATTTATTTTACAACTACTTTGAGCTTGGCACTGAGTGAGATGCTGTGGAAAAGCTGTGATTACTGTCCCTTTCCTCACTGTTCTTGGGGAAATAATTACATAAATAATGAAATCTTGTATTTTGATCCACTCTATATTTCAGGATGCAGTGGGATGGTAACAGAGGATTAAAGCATCTCAGAGGGATTACAGATTATACAGAAAGAAGGAGCACATATATCACCAAAATGTCCAACTTATTTTATTTAGTACTTCCCAAAGGTTATAGAAGCTTAGCTGAAGTGAGATGAACATACAGCAGAAGATACAACAGAGTTTCTTGAGACCTGCCCCATTTTTTGCTCCCTCCACTGAAGTCCTTCATGGCAATGGTTAATAGTCATTATTGCTGAGCACAAATATGCTGGTCCTGTTCCTTTGGAGTAAAAGATAACACTATAATTCTAGGAAGAATTTAAGTGTGCAATTCACTGTGTGCTCGTCCCCCTATCATGATGATCATGGAAGTTAAAATGGAGCCTCTGCCGTAGGCCCTAACAGAGAAGATATATAGCAGAGATTGCAGCTAACTCACAAGGGACAAGTGGCACAAGAAAGAAGTAAATCTTTGTTATTTCAAGTATTGAAAATCTTGGGAATGCTACTTAGTGCAGCAAAACCTACCTATTCTGACTAACACAGGGTCAGGAAGCCGCTGGTATCCCTGGGGTCTTGCCAGAACCAGGAAGATTAATATTGTGCTGTGATACAGCACTTTCAATAAAAGAAGGTGACATTACTATTAGATTTACAGCAGCATACTACATTACTCTACCACAAAAAAAATGGACATTCAGCTGTTTGGTGACCCTGCATCATTTTTTTGCTTCATATTATCCAAAATTATTTAAAGCTCATGCCTGCACAGAGGCTTAATTAGGTCTGTTCTGGTCAGGGATGGTGCAGAAGTGATCATTAAGGCTCCCCTGAGAAAGTGAATACGATTCTAATGTGTTTAGAAATTCATTTGTGTTACCCTCAAAAGAACAGTTTCCCTTAATACCTATGCACAATCCCCTATACAGTGTGAGGTTAGTAAATAACTACTGGTATTTTATTAGATCATCTGTGTTTTTACAAAGGTAACTTATAGAAAATAATAACCAAGGTGAATCATAAGTATATGTTAAGAATGTTACATAATAAATTTCTTACAGAGCTAAAGTATAAGTAATGAAATACTAAAACCATGGTCAATGGGCTTAAGTAATTAACCACATCAATAATGAAATATCCCTAGTGAGGTGAAACTAATGACTGAATTTCAGAATCTATTATATCACAAAGGAGTACAATTCTTGCTTATGTGGTACTAGTCTGGTATCAGTGAAATAATTTAACTTTCTAATGACCTTTTCATTCAGATTTGATTAATTCCATATCATGGCATTAGCTCATGCAGTGAGCCTTAATGCCATGGTAGATATTATAATTACCTAGCAGAATCAAGGCCTATAAGCACTCAGAATTACAATAGAAAATGTCATCATCTGAAAGTGCTTTGGCATTGGAGACAGACACAGGGAAAAATTATCTATTATCCATATACCAATCTAATATCTAGGTATGAGAGGGTATTAAAATGTGCTTATATTCTCCATAACTTCAAATTAGCCAAGGTTATTAGTAATAATATCCTAATGCAAACAACTTGATTGCTTCTCAAAAATATAAATTTGTTTTTCTTTCTTTTCACTTACGCATCGGGTTTAGCTTTTGGCTGCTTCCCCAGAATCCGCTGGTCACATGCTACCTCCAGGGATGCTCTAGGCTGATAAAAACTCAGGCATACTGAGCTGCCAAACATTTTAAGAAGCCATCAATCTATTATTGGAAAAAATTAATAGTGCTTAAACAAAAAGGTGTTGGGGATTCGCAAAGAAGTCCAGAACAGGAAAAAAACCATCTAGCAATTTATAATAGAAAGTATTTCAAAGAGAAAATGAAATCCCATTCTATTTCTCAGGTAATAAATGGAAAAGTTTATTTTCAAGGAAGCTGAGTCAGACTCAGGATAGTAAAACTCTTCTGGCAAAATGTTACCTCCAATGTTTAACCCTTTGTCAAATAATTAGATATTACTTTACCTTAAGTTCACAACTTATTTTCACATTTGATCCTTATGATGGTTCTGAGGAGGTATGAATAGTGTCATTCTCCTTTCATGGAGGAGGCTACTGAGGCCAGAGTGTAGTACAAGTGACTAAGTCAATAACGATTTAATGTCACTGTGAAGGCGTTGTCAGTAAGACAACCTAGGCTTTGGCCAGAATATACCTCAGATCCCACCCCAACTACTTCTGTGCCAGCCGTGTGTCATTGGTACTGTTTCCAAACTCTTCTGGGTCTCATTCTCCATCTCTAAAAAGAGAAGATAATACCTATTTCAAGGACCTGTTATAGAATTAAGTAAGAGAATAAAAGAATATTTCAGTGCTTGTCAATAGTGCATCGGCAAGTATTAAACAATAGGCTCTCTGAAGAAAAAAAAATGTATGCATGTGTATATGTACATACGTTTATTATAAGTGCCTGTACTAAAGGTTGTTTAGTGCACAATTGGCAGATCATAATAAAATACACAATGCTTATTATTGCAAATTCTGCATAGCCAGTTGATGCTAACAGAAAGCTTCCATTGGTATTTTCCAAAGTTATATTGGTTGCCAAATAATAGCTCCCATTCATCCAGGATTTGACAGAGTTGGATCCCAATCTGCTATCTCTTCTTCCAACTGATGTATCATCAATAAGTCTGATATATGACATGAATGCTAGTTGATATTTTTGTTTAATGAGTAAGGAGGAAAGTGAAAGAGCCAGGATGTGCATCAGAACCTCACTTGCTCATCAATGATGTGAATGACATCTTTGCTGAATCAGGTTAAAGTTTTCAAATGATAAATGATTATTTCCTCAATTTTATACTACCCATAATGCAACTGCATGACACAGTTTCAATTTTAAGCTGCATTAACATTTCTTATGATTAGACAACCAACAAAACAATAAATCAGTATCCACTTTGTAGTATTTGCCAACCATGACTGATACCAGCCATCAATATGATGTCACTGAAAACAGAGTTGAGAGGAGATGGGAGAAGCATGCTATTACAGAGGATTTCCACTACACAGGCACAACAGATGTACATGGGCTCCTCAAAAATACAGATAAAGGCAAAATGTATAAAAATAATTTGAAGTGATGAGCTGTCAGAGTTTATTATCTTTGTTTATATATTTTATGTAAGTGTAGGTTTACACAATTTAATTTTAAATAATGGATGTTTTGAATAACTGGCTTTAAAATTTCTTAAAAATTTAACAATGTGGGCACCTGGGGCTCAGAGGGTTAAGTCTCTGCCTTTGGCTCAGGGTCCTGAGATCGAGTCCCACGTCGGGCTCTCTTCTCACTGGGGAGCCTGCTTCCCCCTCTTTCTCTGCCTGCATCTCTGTCTATTTGTGATCTCTCTCTCTGTCAAATAAATAAATAAAACCTTTAAACATAATTTAACAATGTGCTCTTAGGTGAGCCCACACCAACTGGTTACTGTGCAACCCTGGAGCCCACCACATATTGGAACCCAATGAAAATTTAATTTATTTTTCTCCTTTTTTTTTCTTTTGTTTTATTCACCTTCTGCCCATTCTCCTTATATAAGTTAAAGGCTTTACATAGACTAATTTAACATTTCTTCTGCCTGTGGCATCTGATTTTGAAAAGGTACCATGACAGCTACTCTTTAAAAAAAAAAAGATTTTATTTATTTAATTTTATTTTTTAATACTTTTTTAAAAGATTTTATTTATTATTTATTTGACAGAGAGATAAATCACAAGTAGGCAGAGAGGCAGAGAGAGAGGAGGAAGCAAGCTCCCTGCTGAGCAGAGAGCCCTATGCGGACCTTGATCCCAGGACGCTGAGATCACGACCTGAGCAAAAGGCAGAGGCTTTAACCCACTGAGCCACCAAGGTGCCCCAAGTTTTATTTATTTATTTGACAGACAGAGAGAGAAAGAGATCACAGGTAGGCAGAGAGGCAGGCAGAAAGAGCAGGGAAGCAGACTCCCCGCCGAGCAGAGAGCCCAATGTGGGCTCAATCGCAAGACTCTGAGATCATGATAGAGATGAAGGCAGAGGCCCAACCCTCTGAGTTACCCAGGTGCCCCATGATAGCTACTCCTAATGAAGTCAGCTTTAAAAACTTCCAAACATGCCTGGTTTCCCTCAACAGTCATTACGCAGCTAACATATAAATTTAGCAGAAAATGTTTAGAGTCTATTTATAATCTGTCTGTTTCGAGAGAAATGACAACAACAACAAAAAGAAATAAAATATTACTTTTATTTTATTCTCTTTAGAGTCAGACTATGGAAAGATGCAACATCTATTAGTATCTTTTCGCTTTGCAAGATGCTTACTCTTTAATCTAGGGAACCCGGACCCTCTATGCTAAGAATCCATTGCTGACTCCAGCCAGTAAGAATCCTGGTCAGAGGCAGGGTATTAGCAAAGACTCAAAGCTCCTTTGGGATACTGCATCCCACTATGTAGCATGGTTCCCTCTAGGTAAGAGACTACCAAGGATCTATCACTTGGTAGTCTCCTTGTTATTCCTCCCCCTCACATGTATTCTCCGCCAGAGTCTGATGGAACCTCACTTGATTCCTGCTAGCAAATGTCATAGAGGCTTACTGGGATGTGTGATGCAGAATATGATGTTTATTCATCCTTACCATCTTGATTATCATCACACCATGTGGGAACAAGCCCTGAGTAAATCTGGGACCTTTTTTTAAATATTTTATTTATTTATTTATTTGAGAGAGAGTGAGAGAGGGAGCAGGAGCAGGGGGAGGGGCAGAGGGAGAAGCAGTCTGCCAGCAGAGCAGAGGCCAATGCAGGGCTCAATCCCAGGACCCCGAGATCATGACCTGAGCCAAAGGCAGAGGCCTAACTGCTGAGCCACCCAGGCACCCCAGGCTGGAACCATTTTTACCCACGAATCATGTTACAATTCTTATGGGATGAACACGTACCTAGCATTGCTTTACTTTTACCTTTCCTTCTTCTCTTATTTTTTGGGAGCTTGAAGGGGGAAATGGGTTATAAAATGTTATACAACATCTCTCAGTCCATACAAAACCCTCTTCTTGTTTCTTTTATCTCCAGACCAAAAGCATTCAAGTGTTTATTCAGAGGTCACCTGTTTTGCAATCCCACAATAAAACAGAGTTTTTCCTGGACTCAGGTAAATGAGATGAAGTACACTTTCTTCACTTCATCAACACTTATTTCAATTGCTATGGAAGCAGATTTCAGGTCAGACTAAAAACCAACTTGTTATGAACTGTCCCCTACTCTCTATGGGACTATTTGTTAGATTCAGTTTTGTATCCTAAAATAACCTCTTTACTAGTGCCAGTGTCAGGCCTTCTGCTTAACAGTTTTATGACCCTAATGACTCTAGACTTATCACAACCTTTAGTGTCATCTGGAAAATGGAGATGAATAATACATGCCTACTTAGCTGATCAAATGACTGGGGAATCCGTAAAAAAATGTATGTTAAAATGTTTCATAAATGGAAAGATACAATGCAAGCAAAACACGGTATTATATTTTATGTTTAACCTTTGAGCTCCAACAATAGTTACACCATTCTTCAGAGATAGAAGCTCTAACGAGGAAACTTATTGTCCTGAGGAGTCTAGTTAAGATATTAAATGTTTCTAGGAATACACCCATCTTTCCATGAGCCACCCACTCATTCTGAGAGGCTCCAGAAAGAAAAGAGAGATATGGATAAAAAAGGCAGAGCAGGCTATCACTCCAAATCCCAAGCAGAATCCTGGGGGATTGGGAGGGCTGGATTTCAGGAAGCAAATCCTTCTTACCAAGAGTAGAAAATCTGCTTCTGATAATGGGCCTGGTATAGCTGTGGAGAACCATACTGATCAGAAGATTCCATAGACACAATTTGCCATGACACATTCTGATCATTGCTTTAGGAATGCTGGTCGGGCATGTCTGAGAACTCCACGGTGCAGCTACCATAAATACCCGCGACCAAGCCGTTCATCTCCACCATCATGCTCCAGTATGTCCTGAGACCCTCTGCTGAAGAGGCCACTGAAGGAAAATTATTCTGGACTAGGAGTGGAAAAGAAATGTTTTTTCTCCAAAGTACCTTTATAGAGAAGGGAAGCTTAAAAATTCCTCTTAAATCTTCTCTTGTTCTTCTCTAGAGTCTCTAAAATTGATGCAGCCTGTGTTTAAATAGTAAAATGCCAAAATGCAGAAAGAAGATTTTTAATATCCAGATCAGCACCGTTTCCTGAGACATGCTGCCTTTCTGTCCATCTGAGCAGGTGCTCCAGTGGCCTCATCTTTAGAAGTCACAAAGCCCAGGAAGGAGGCATGCTAATAAAAGATTTAGGCCTCTCTTATCGACACATAACTATTAGTAAGTAATGACGAACTAGGAAACATTAACAATAGATGATCCTTAACTATAAATTTCTTGACAGGTGTGAGTTTGAACATTTTACTCTTAAATGTGTTCCAGGGTTTAAAATGTGCCTTTAGAGATACAATAAAACCTGAGGGTTGTTTTTTTTTTTTTTTCAACTTTGCAGTTACAATATCAATTCAATTCTCCTCATCTGCAGTCTCATTCTTAGGTCTTTAAAATAAGAGCTTGAAAAGAAAGTAAATCACAAAGAAGGGCAATCTCAATATGCAATAAGCAACAAAGATAAAAAGGGATAGGTAATCCTTTTTTTTTTTTAAGATTTTATTTATTAGACACAGAGAAACAGAGCTTGAGAGGAAACACAAGCAGTGGGAGTGAGAGAGGGAGAAGCAGGCTTCCCACTGAGCAGGGAGCCCGATGTGGGGCTCCATCCTGGGACTCTGGGATCATGACCTGAGCCGAAGGCAATCGCTTAACCACTGAGCCACCGAGGCGCCCCAGGATAGGTAATCCTTAAGTGGAAAAGCGTCATTGTAAGGAATGGTCAAAGAGGATTTCTTTCACTCATAAATAGGTCATATTCATGGGGATTTACACCCACACAAGCACTTCAAAAAGACTACATAATCTCTTCTTGGATTTGGCATTTAGAGCCAAGTCCTCTATGCCCAAACCATAGGCCTCCAAAGATAGAAAAAGTCACCACATTTTCTACCAACACCTGCAAACTCACTTATGATCAGAATATTGGCCTATGGAAGCGGTAGGTATATGTGACTAATACAAGCAGGCTAAAGTTCTTGCTTAACCTTGCTCTTTCACACTCTGTATCAAGTAAAGCCAATCAATTATAGTAGAAATTGATCAGTAATGCAGCACCAAATTTTTATTCTGTGTAATATATATAATATATTACAGAGGTGCTATATATTTTATTTTCTTTAAGACACTCCCAGAGATATAAAATTTGAATAGGGCCTCAACCTGCACACTAGACCAATAAACACATCATCAATTGACCTTTAATAGGACACACAGAACACCGTCAACATAGCACACAGCATGATGGCAGTGCTCTATTAACGTCCATGACTTTGCACCCCAAATTGTTAGCTTATTGGGAGCAAGGATTTTTTTATTTGAATTTGTAATATTGAGGCTTATCAGAATTGTCTGTGCATACTAAAATCAAAAGATGTTGTTGCAAAAATATGCAGAAAAATAGATCTTCAACATGAGCTGCCACTCACAAGAAGATATATTTCATCAAAAGGAAAATCCAGTAATGGTAGTAGGTAGTGGAGAGCAGGCACAGAACGGAAAACAACTAGTATCTTAAAAAGATTGTGCCATAAACTATGAATGCATTTCATTGATTCGGCAAATATGCCTGTGTACAGTCCGCTTAGAACAGAAAATCCATCCTTGGCTCCAATAAACTCAGGATACAGAATCAAATCATTGAGGTAAAATTAATCAATAAAAATCTATAATATTAAGTAAGTTTTATTCGATATTAAGAAAAACTTGCTCTCACAATGTAAGAAACTGAAAAGTCAAGAGAAAGGGTGAGTGAACCTACTCTGTGATAAAAGTACAATGCTTTGAACACTGATGATTCAGAAATATCTGTATTAGTTATATGACAGATTAGAGAACTTTAAACTCTCCTCAGTGACAAAGTCTGATCTGACAAAACTGGGAATTAATTACCTTGTCTCTGACAATGCAAGCTTTGGGTTGTTTTATGAGATAGATAGATAAATAAATAAATAAATAAATAAATAAATAAATAAATAAACAAACAAACAAACGAACAAATAAATAAATAAGATAAAAAGAACCTCTAGAGATCTGTGTGTTAGTACAGAAGAAAAAGATTTTTGAGAGATGGAAGTCCCAGCAGGGGCAACAAAAGATTCAACCTCCTGCAAGGAAAGAGGTAAGACGCCCCCCTTCCCCACTGCCTTGAACCATACAAAAAACTATTCTCTACCCAGATTAGAGTGCTTATTTGTACATTCCAGCAGCAATCTCAGCACCTGGGAACAAATGGCAGAACATTATTTCACTTTTTTGAACAGAACCTAACAATTTAAACAGCAGGAGTTCAAGTGTTTTATCAACAGCATGCTACTATCTACTCTAAAAAAGAAAAAAGAAAAGAAAAAAGTAAACCCACAAAAACAAAACCCCTTAAGGAATGCAGCCTGAATGTTCAGTGAACTATGTGTTTTTAATAGAAAAGATGTCACAGCATGCAACAAGATGGCAGTCATTCAGAACTGCCGTGAAATTATCTTTTTGCTTTCCTAGCAAAAGCACATTTAGCTTCCAAATATGCCCTCTACTCTATTCTTCCTTCTGTGAAAAGTATAGTAGGAATACACTGTCTAGAAAATAACTGCTTCCCTTGCGTTGCCTAGTCAGAACCTTGGTGATTACACCATTGGTCATCATCCAGGAGAATCATAATGACTCATCTCTCAATGTCATCAAGCCACGAGCACTAGTACATTGTCACAGATCATCAGATTGACCCTGTGCTCAATGTAAGCCCTACTGTCACTGCTGAATTAAGACAAGGTCCCCGCCTAAGTTTCTGCATTCCAGGGAAAACTCAGAGTTCACATAGCCATTCCAAATTTCACAAAGAGATGGAATGGAATAAGAAAACATACTGAGAAAATTTGAGGATTCTATTTAAAGCCCATGTTAGGTTAGTACTCAGTACATAGAAATTGTAGGTATTAAAACAATCAGAAATACCTTTAAAGGTTCCCATAAACTCATGCTGCATTAAAATCTGCTTTGACCACTCATTCTAAGTTAATACTTTTATTTCATCTTATAAATTGATGTATTATTTCATAATGTTTATGCCTTCAACAAATGCACCAGAATGCAAGATACTGGGGGTTGTAGACAAGACTTAGCCCCTCACTTGTAGGAACTCACTGCCTACATGAAAGCAAAAATATTGGTATACAATCTATTAAGATGGAATATGACATATCAAGCCATGCAAGTAGGCAGAACAAAGTCAAAATCTAGATGAAAGGTTAGTTACATAAATGCTGCAAGTTTAGAGTTAGGAAAAAGGTTGGCATGAGGTAGAATAAGAAATGGATCTTGAAAGATTATTAATATTGGATAGAGGTAAAATAACAAGGCATTTTCAATGTGGGCCAAAATGAAAACACACCTGGTTTGTATGGATACATGAAGGTGACCAACCGATTACAACTAGTGGTATAAAAAGAGGTCCTTGGAATTAAGACAAGAAAAGTAAATGATTCAGATTGTAAAGTGACCTGCATTTCATGTTAAGATACAAATTTTAATATTATTAAGTTGTATCATACCTTGATCTGAAATGATTTGACATAGTTTATAAAGATGCAGCTAACCAAGAAAAATAACCTATTTACACATCAGGAAAAATTGAGTCAAAATTAAAATTAAGATTTAAAATGGTGAGGGGTTCCTAGGAAAGAGGTTAATTTTTTTAAGAATCATACTAAAGCAAGTTATACACTTGTTAAAATACATAGACAAGATTACCTTTTCACACACTAAAAGGGAAAATCAGGTAACAGATCAAGTGATATAAGATACAGACAAATCAAATGCTCAGAAAATCACAACTGATACTAAGACTAAAAAACTAAAACAGAAGTCAGTGAATAATATGATAAATAAACAACACCCTCAACAACACAGCAAAAGGTTGGTAGAATGATTTTTCAGAAAATCCCTTAATATAAGTCAATAATAGATGTTAAAAACACAGTAATGTCTTTGAGGAATGATACTGTCTAGATATGTTCTGCGCTCATTGCCTGTCTTAATACAAAAATATGAGGTTAAAAGTTATGAGAGACTTCTAAATAGGCCACCTACATATTTAAAGGCAGACATCTGCTGTGAGACTTCCTCCAGGTCCCCTTTTTGTAGCAAACATATAGAACCTTTGAAAGGGTTTCATCTACTAGCATGTGGACATTGTCCTCATAATTTCTCTTTTAACCCTAGCTCTGTAAAAGAAATGGATCTTGAAAGATAGAAAACCATGTTTTTCTTCCCTTAGTTATCAACAACACAAGTTTTAAGGTAGATGCAAGGTTGTTGAAACTATCCATCAGAACATGGAATGCTGGGGCACCTGGGTGGCTCAGTTGGTTAAGCAACTGCCTTCGGCTCAGGTCATGATTCGGGAGACCTGGGATAGAGCCCTGCATCGGGCTCCCTGCTCGGCGGGAGGCCTGCTTCTCCCTCTGCTTGTGTTCTCGCTCTGGCTGTGTTTCTCTCTGCCAAATAAATAAATAAAATCTTAAAAAAAAAAAAAACATGGAAAGCTTTAACATGAACAGATAGACATCTGATTGTCAAGGGCACTATTTGCTTTTAAATTTGTGATGGAGATTTGCATTTTCTTCATACTCCATGCATAATTTGAGGATCTGCCTGGTAGAAATGGCAGTCCTTCTGAAGAAGGTGCTACTGCAATGAGGGAAATAGGTCATGAATTAATAATCTTGTTTGAAGAAGTTTCATGAAACCTGCCAACACTCAACACAAAGAAAGTTTTTCTCAGTCCCACGCTTTCATGACTGGTGAATTAACTAATATATTTTACAAAAGAAGTGCTCCATCCTGTAATCATAATCTGCTCTATGTTTATCATTGTCAATCTAAGACATGCCACTTGTCAGTTATAAGTAAATCAGGGTATATAAAAATATAAAAATACGACTTTACATTAGGAAGATGGAAAGGGCCTTAGCAGAACTTGACAAAAGTCACCAAACATAAATCACAACCTTTACCCTAAAACTGACAACTTAAAACTTCTCACCACAAAGCTTGTTGAACAATTTTAAAAGGAGTAAGAAATCCAATTTACCTAAATTGCGATAAATATTTCATTAAATTTGTATGGTTTTTTTGAATAGCATAAAATGTTATTTTAACTATTAACTATTTTACAGTGATATATTTTACACATTATTTCTTTATATTATTTTATATTTAAGTGCCTTTATATTTTTATCTAAAAATCATGAGAAGATATAAATCCTCCAATATGATAATACTCTGAGTATAACCATAAAAATTGAAATAAAATTATTCAGTGAAATAAATAACAATTCTCTAAAGTAATAATATGCCATGTTATTTAGGGCACTGTTATGTAAGGACCAAAATGGACTATAGCACTACAGTCTAAATCTTTAAATCATTTTGTAAGTAATGTTAGTATCATTGCTACATTATAGCATTGCTATAATAGCATGCCTTTGAAATGGCTTTCCAAAAGAAATCAAATAAAACTGTGATTATGAAAATGGGCTATGAATAGTGTTATTGTGGAACCTATCAAATTAATAAGTGGTTCATCATTTTTAGCTACACTTTTCCTGGACATACTTAGGTTCATTTCCACGTCTGCAGTGTACCCTCATAGTTCTGATAATCATGTAATGGAAACTATAAGAATATACAAATTTATCTCTCAAAGAGAGATTTTCTTCTCTACAATTTCCTTTTTCACAAAAATTCACAGAGTGTGTACTCTCTCTAATATGCCTACTAAAAGCATTCTTTTATTTTCTTTGTCTTTGTGCTTGTGTGTGTGTCTGTGTGCATGTGTGTAGTGGTAGTTAAGCTGTGATGCAGCAGGTAGGTGATTTCTAAAATGGACAAAAAAATAAATTTACTTTTCTTAGTACCATTATAACTTTACAAAAAAATGCTTGCTTTGTCCTTAGCCCACTGATTCCTAAATACTTGAGGGAAAAAAAACAACAAAGAGAAGAAGCATGAAATAAAGGGCTTTGGAGTAATGAGAAAAAAGTTCCCAAGTGATAAGAAAAGTTAATGATAACATACCCACATCCCAAAGAGAACTGCTTAACATCCATTACTGAACTCTTCTTATAATCTTTACCCATTTACCGTTAACAACCAGACATATATTTTTGTGTGAGAAATACTCGAAGAGCAACTGCCGTTCTAGAAAGTATAGTTGCCCAGAGAATATTTAAAAGACATGGGTTACTATCAAGTCAATATACTTCTACACAGTGATTCTGCTGTATGTAGCTATTAAATTTTATAGTACAAATACTGCTTATAATGTATTATAAAAGGAAAAGAACCATAAATACAGGGCTATTTCGTTTGTTATAAACACATATATCCACACACATGCATGATGAAGGTAAAAGGAGAAATTAAACAATTATTATCACTGAGTGGTTGGAGTAAGAGGAGGTTTAGTTTTTAATCACATATATACTTTTCTCTAATCATACATATATTTTTCTATATTCTCCATATTCTCAGCAATTGACACATGTTAATTATTAGTGATAATTTTAATGTACAGTGTTAATATACAATACAAAAAGCAAGAATTATTTCAGATAACTAACACCCAGGTAGAAGGTATACCCTTTCAACACTTATATCCCTGTACTCGATAAATTTAAAGAAATCCATATCAATTATCACACAAAAAATAAATGAACAAAAATTCTTGCTCTGCCTAAGATGGCTAAGTGCACTCCAGCCTATCTCTCATGCTGATGACAACAATAAAAATGGACAGAATGCATGAAACAGCTATTTGAGTTCACTGAAAAGTAAACAGCAGGCACACCAGGTAAGAGACTGAATAAACACCAGACCTGCATTGAGTTGACCATTTTTTTTTCCCTTTGGACTTCTAGCCCTGAATGCTGAACAGTATAGAAGTGGGTGTCAGAGAGGGATAATTAAAGCCTCAGCTTTCTGGGCAGAGGACTGAAAAAGGAAAACTCAGGGAACCTGACAGTACCAGGGAGATCACAGACAGAGGGCAGGGCTGGAAGAAAAAATAAAAAAAAACCCTACAGAGTTGTTTATGGATTCCTGGACTCTTCACCAAGTTGTGCATCTGTAGATCGAATCCTAATCAGAATATCAAAGCTACTGAGAGCAGAACTCATGCATAAACCACCAACTTGGTTGCAAATGAGTTACTGGGTGGTGTGCACAAGGGACAGGTCCAAACAGTAGTACAAAGCTTATGGAAACTGAACTGAAATTGGAACTACAGACCACAGAAGGTTTGCTGGAACTTTCAGCATAAACCTAACCAGGTTGACTGCCTGCTGAAAGCAAAAAAATTTAACATTTTCCCTGGGATTTAAAATAAACTATGAGCTTTATAGCATAACATTCAAAATGTACAAGATACAGGCCCAAATTACCCTCCATGTGGAAACCTAGGATAATTTCCACTTGCAGGAGAAATGACAACCAACAGATTCCAACCACAAAATGACACAGCTGTCGAAAATATCTGAAAAGACTTCAAAGTAGTTATTTTATAAATACTCCAACAATCAGGAACACTCCGGAAATGAACGGAAAAACTGAATTTTTTTGCAAAGAAATAGAAGACATAAAGAAGGCACAAATGGACGTTTTATAACTGAAATTTACAATAACCACAACAAAAAATTCAGTGGAGGGAAGTGACCCTTAGCAGACCAAAGATGGCAGAGAAAAGAGTTGGTGAACTTGAAAATACATCAATAGAAATTATCCAACCTGAACAACAATCAGAAAATATATATGTACCACCAAGATCAGTATCCATTTTCTATTCTGTAAAAAAAAAAAAAAAAAAATGGTTAGTGAAATACAATTATATTTGTATTGTATTATATTGTAAAAATACAATTCATTATATTAACAAAAACAGAATATCTTTATCCATTCATCTGTTGAAGGGCACCGGTACATATATACAATGGAATACTAAGCCTCCATCAGAAA
Source organism: Spilogale gracilis (assembly GCA_004023965.1). Taxonomy (NCBI): domain Eukaryota; kingdom Metazoa; phylum Chordata; class Mammalia; order Carnivora; family Mephitidae; genus Spilogale; species Spilogale gracilis. The sequence continues at coordinate 30,128 of PITA01015899.1, forward strand.
GGATGAATATCCAACTTTTGTAGCAACATGGACTGGACTGGAAGAGATTATGCTGAGTGAAATAAGCCAAGCAGAGAAAGTCAAGTATCGCATGGTTTCACTTACTTGCGGTGCATAAGGGGTAATATAGAAGACAGTAGGAGAAGGAAAGGAAATGGGAAGTAGGGTAATCCAGGGAGAGAAACAAAACATGAGAGACTTTGGACTCAGAAACAAACTGAGGGTCTTGGAGGGAAGGGGGTGGGGGGATGGGCGAGGCTGGTGGTGGGTACTGAGGGCACCTATTGCATGGAGCACTGAGTGTGGGGTATAAACAATGAATCTTGGAACACTGAAGAAAACACAGGACTCATATGAAGAAAACTATACATCTAATGGAGAGAGATAAACAAGACCAGAGTTGATGGAAATGGATGCCAGGATTTTGGTTATCATGATCAATATCTTAAAATTGCCAGTTTCCACAAAATTAAAACAATTATAATACAAATCTAATTACTATTCCTCAAAAAAATTTTTAATAGACAGATTAGGTATAAATATCTTAAAGTTTATGTGGAAGTTAAATACCAGCAAAAAACCAAGAGAAGTATTGGGGAAAAAAAGAACAGTAAGTAGGTATTTGCTTTACCACATATCAAAACACACTCTAAAACCACCTTAATCAAAATAATATGGTACTATTTTAGGAAAAGCTCAAAAAGAAACAGGTAAAAAAAACTCTAGAAAATCTAGAAATAGACCCAGGTACATATATATATTTAACATATGACAATTTTGGTAGTTACCTCAATGGGAAAATAATTATTTTCTTAATAAATAATGTTGGCTAAAGTTACTATGCTTTTGGAGGAAAATAGGAGAAGGAATAAAAATCTGTATATTAAAAACTTTAAAGGGTGCCTGGGTGGCTCAGTTGGTTAAGCGACTGCCTTCGGCTCAGGTCATGATCTCGGAGACCCGGGATTGAGTCCCACATCGGGCTCCCTGCTCAGCAGGAAGCCTGCTTCTCCCTCTCTCACTCCCCTTGCTTGTGTGCTTGTGTACCCTCTCTGGCTGTGTTTCTGTCTAATAAATAAAATCTTAAAAAAAAATAAAAACTTTAAAAATCCTAAAAGAGAGGGGCACCTTGGTTGCTCAGTCAATAGGGCAACTGACTCTTGATCTCAGCTCAGATCTCAATCTCAGGACATGGGTTCAGGCCCCGCATTCAACTTAAAAGAAAAAAAAATCCTAAAAGGGAATCTAGTACATGAAATTAGTATTCTCCCTGGTAGAGATCTTTGAACCCATTACTAAACCCAGAACTTATTAAAAATAATTTAACATGTCAATATATGAAATTTTAAAACTTCTAAATAACCATCTGTAGTTACTATAAACAATGAATTAGAGCTATAGAAATTGAGTGATACTAAAAAAAGAAATTGAATGATATTCATGAATTTTTATGTAGCAATAGGAAGATTTATAGAAAATCACATAAAATAATATCCCATTTTGTACACCAATGATAAAAATCCCATCTTTGCACATATAAGGTATTTACTCTACAAAATGTCTAGGAGGAAGTATATGAGAATGAGAAACAAATGAAGAACTCACAGTATGTGTTTAACATGAGCTGCTGAAGTTTGAAAAGGGAGTCCTTGTGACTGAAAAGAGCAAAAGGGAATTATGGAATAAGATTTAAAATTGTACAAATATATTCTACTTTTAAAACCTATGTAATGGTTGGGGGGCATTTGGGTGGCTCAGTCCATTAAGCGTCTACCTTCTGCTCAGATTATGATCCCAGAGGCCTGAGATTGAGCCCAGTGTAGTTGGGCTCCTTGCTCAACAGGGAGCCTACTCCTCCCTCTGCCTCCTGCTCTCCCTGTTTGTGCACTCTTTCTCTGTCAAATAAATATTTTTTTTAAAAAATCATGTAATACTAGATTATATTTAGGCAAATTAAGAATATTAGTTGGTGGAACCATGATCTTCAAATGAATTGTGTTTCAACAGAGAATTTTGAGGTCAGATCTTTTTTAGCTACAAAGAGCTCAGATCTATTCTTTAGATACAATCTAAAATAGAAATTTAAGCAATGTCTGTTTTTAAGTCTCACATAGATCCTCACTGCAGAATATTTATTATGGAGAAAAGTTAACAAAGAAAAGCTAATTTTAATTTTCTTTCTTATAAACTTATGGAGAGTTGGAATTTTCTTATATATTTTTTAATCCTTCACAAAAAACAGCAGAGTTGTATGTAAATAAAGAGGCCCTTAATCATATTTTAACCTGGATATATTTTCTTTATCAGTTCTTTATTTAATACTAAAGTTCTTATTAAGTGCTTTAGGCAATAACAATCATGAAGGTCAAATATAGTAACAGTAATATCAATACTGAAATGTAATGACCCTGGCTGAGAAGCAACACTTTGGAGTGGGAACTGTCTAATTACTCAAGCCCATTATGCACAATTCCTACATTCCTTCCTCCACAATGTAATATCACATTGTCTATAATAGATCAGTAATTTCTTGACAAAGTGGGTGTTCTATTGCTAAGAAGAGGAAGAAAGATGTCAGGAGAGACTTAAGAGCTGCTGAGCTCCTGCTCCATATAGTCACCATGATAAATTTCCATGTTTTATCTGAGCTTATCTGCCTAAGAACTCTCTGAGGAAGAGATAATATTTCTCTCATTTTTTTTCCTTAGATGAGGGCCCTAGGTTCACAGAATTTAAGAAAAATATCAAAGTTTATAGAAAGTGGCAAAGTTGGAATCTAATGTCAATACCTTATTTTCTATGACACAGTTCTATCTCTACAATCAGAAAACTAAAAGTTGAATTATTTAAGAAGGTGTTAAAGTGAATTCTTCATTTTTGTTCGATTTGAGTGTCCATTTTGTTTACCAGTCATATCTCAGAGTATGCCTCAAAAGAACATTCAAAGTTAGGTGAAAGAATTTTTTAATCCCCCTTTAGGAGAGACTCAGTGTGTTTTGGTTGAAAATGAGATAGTTAAATCATGGTAGAAAGAAGCAAGACTTCCCTCTTGTCATCATTTAAATATGTTTTGAAGAAGTGCATATTGTTATCAAGTTCAAGTCCCAGAAATAGAACTAGAGTCAAGTTCCAAGGAACCCCCTTTCAGTGAGATATCCCAGGTAGGGAGCCTCCACAAATAAAACCATCTTAGCTTTCCACCTCCCCTCAACCCCATAACACTGGGGACCACAAAAATACCAGTATCACATTCTACTTGCACAGAGCCTGTAGATATTAATGAGATCTCCATTTCCCCTTTTCCTTTAAAAATGAGTATTTAGATGCCAAGTCAGAATAAATTTATGGGATTTAAGATACGGTGAAATTTTGCATAGCATTTTATAATAGGAAGAAAGCAGAAGTAAGGTGTCTCTAAGTCTTATGGTTGAAGTAAAAGGCACAGAAAAGGTAGAGTAGGAATAATCAAAAAGTACTACAGGTTAACCATGGGCAATAAGATTTAGGATGGGGTACCTGGGTGGGTTTGTCGGTTAAGCGTCTGACCTTTGCTCAGGTCATGATCCCAGAATCCTGGGATCGAGTCTCACATCAGGCTGCCCATTCAGGGGGGACTCTGCTTCTTCCTCTGATCCTCCCCACTGCTTGTGATCTCTCTCTCTCAAATAAATAAGTAGAATCTTTATTTTATAGCAAAATAAAAATCTTTTTTTTTTTTTTCAAAAAAAGATTTAGGGTGATCTTGGAGGTAGGAGACTGTTATTACAGATGATAAAGAAAGGCCTTTCCTCTTTTTAAAATATATGGATCAGGATTCAGTGAGAGAATCAGAGCCACTACTAATGTTTTGGGGTTTTTTTTTTAAGATTTTATTTATTTGACAGAGAGAAACACAGCGAGAGAGGGAACACAAGCAGGAGGAGTGAGAGAGGGAGAAGCAGGCTTCCCGCCGAGCAGGAAGCCCGATGTGGGGCTCGATCCCAGGTCTCCGGGATCATGACCTGAGCCGAAGGCAGTTGCTTAACCAACTGAGCCACCCAGGCGCCGCCAATCCCATAATGTTTTTAAAAAGGTATTTATCTTAGGGATTTAACTTCATACAATTATAGGAGCTAAAGAAAATTCTTGGCTCAGGTATTTTTTCTGCTTCTAGGGCTGATTCTGGAGTCAATGCAGAAGGTCAATAAGGAAAGACAGACATGAAGCCAAGGAAAGAAGGAACCACTGAAATGTGCAAAGAATACCTGTGACCTTTATCTATCTCATGTTTGTCTCTCCTCCTCAACATCATGAATGACATACAGGAAAAGCTGGCCCTTGTTACACACCTGTACTAGCACCTGATCAAGGATTAAAGAAAATCAAAAGACAAAATCCATGGAAATAGTAGAACCTGGGGATCCAGATGCTACCCAAGTGAGCCACCAGATACTCAGAAACATGCATGAACAGCAACAGGCTTGGCTTACATTAAACTTTAGTGAGTAAATACGACTACTGCTTCTTTCACCTCTACCTTCCAAATAGTTCAGATTTTTCTTGTGGCCAACTCTACTCAGGAACATATAGGGAAAAAAATGCTTAGAAACATTGTTCAGCTTAACCAAGGTGATGCCTTACAAAGCCGCCACAGTCCATCCCTCATCGCCATGGTGCCACTACTATACCATCTACAACAAAAGACATACTAACCCTCTCCCTAAAACAGTATTTAAAAAAAAAAAAAACACCCTCATCCATCTTTGAGTGATGTTTATTTGTTTTTCTAGCTCATAGTCTACTTTTGAAATCTTGTAAATTAAATACCAAGGGAAAAACCTAACTGTTATTAAGACATTTTATATTTGATGGCAAAAGAAGAGGGGGAGGTAAAAAAAATTATTAATACTTATATAAATGAGTTTGTTTCAAAATATGGCAAAAATGTAATACTCTATAACAGATCTTTTTTCTTCAGTTGTTTAAAGATTTTATTTGTTTGACAGAGAGCACAAAAGCAGGGGGAATACGAGAGGGAGAAGTAGGGTCCCAGACTGAGCAGGGAGCCCGATGTTAGGCTACATGACCTAAGTGAAGGGCAGATGCTTAACTGACTGAGCCACCCAGGTTCCCTTGTTTCTACAATTCATCCCATGGCCATAGTATTTATAATGACCTTCTTCCACCACCGATTCCATATACCCTTTACTCTCAGCAAGCACCACAGCTGATTAACCTTCTTGACTGGGGTGGGGGTGGGGGGTGTGTGACTAAAATCTTAATTCCTGAAGAGAGTGTGTCATTGGTGGTTCTATATATTTATTGGGTCATTGTACCTGAATCAAAGTACATGGAAATACTGAGAAACACCCTAGGGGGAGTCCTTGCATTTCCATTTCAGACATATTCCATCCTTCATCCCTCTATTATTTATTCATTGCTGTTTGCTAAATTAACTCAAAATTTATCACCTTAAAATAAGAAGCTTTTATTATCTTACACAGTATCTGAGTGTTGGGAAACTGAGAGAGCCTCAGCTAGATGTTCCTTCATCTCATGGTTACTTGCCAAGTTTCATTTATGAGGGCTGGGGCTGTTGTCATCTCATTGCTTCCCAAGAGAGCAAGGGAAGGCAACCAAGATGGAAGTCAGAATCTTTCTGTAACCTAATCAGGGAAGTAATATCTAAATTTTGCTGAAGCAGGTCAAGAGATACAGCCCACACTCAAAGAGAGCAAATTACACAAGGGTAGGCACACCAGGACATGGGGATCATCGGATGGACTCTTACAGGCTTACCACAGCATTGTACAGAATTAGGCTGTATAAAGATTATAATAGAAAACATATTTTCTCCTTCCAAGTGGTATCTCTTTGAATTACTATAACTGATAGTATAACGACTGGAATTAACCAACTGGCTCAGTTGGTTAAGCAACCGTCTTCTGCTCAGGTCATGATGCTGGAGTCCCAGGATCAAATTCTGTGTCAGGCTCTCTCTCTACTCAGTGGGGAGTCTGCTTCTCCCACCTGGCCTCCCCCTCTCACGCTCTCTCTCTCTCTCAAATAAATAAAATCTTTTAAAAAAATAAAAATAAAAAACAAAAGAATTTCATCTAATTAAAACCACTTTATCTAATGCGACTTCATGGTGTTCCCAAGTCTGCAACTCCATTTAAAGATTAAATGGATTTTTAAAATGTATTAAAACAACAATTAAAAGAAAACATGGATTATGTACCATTACTTCTACCTGTAGTTGTATGTAGAATTTTAAAATAGGGATATATATATATATATATATATTATTAAATAAGCCAAAATCATCTTACCACATTCCTTTAAAAAGAGTAATACATTTGGGAAAAGAATTGGACAGCAATTAGTTCGACTTCCTGATTGTAGAAGTCAGGAAAATCAGGAGTTACTCAAAGGTTCAGGGCTATTTGATGGTTAAGTCTAGGAGGGGACATGCTGGAACTGACGTGAATGGGCTTGCAGGAATTAACTGCGCATATCTCTTCCTAATTCCACTTTCACTGACATTGTGTTGGTAGCTTGAAACTGGCCACGGTGGGAGTATTTATACCATGGAAATTTGCAAACATTATAGATCAATCATTTTTTTTCCAGAGAGACAAATTATTAAACATTCATTAGCACAACACTAGGCTTTCTGATCTCTGGTAGTTCTCTGTTTACTATATTGGTTGTGTGTCTTTACCATGAAGAATAAAGCTACTGAAATAATTGTCTTATATAGCGTTCTATCCCTCAACCTGACCCAGACTTTGTACATAATGTTTCTTTGGAAGTTACATTCAGTCAAATGCACTGTTAATGAAATGAAGGCTTATATGCCCATAGTAATTACTGGGTCCTCATGATCTGTGGAAAAGATGGATGTCTATTTTTTCTGCTCCAAATTGTTTGCCACAAGAAAGCAATTAACCTTATTTAATGCCTACATACTGGGGCTATATTTTTAGCACTCCTATACAGTATTAACCATACTGGTGGCTTTTCATGTGATATATACAACAATTAAATTTAAAAACTTTGTTTCTTCATGTTATGCATATTATAGCAAACTCAATTTAACAATATCTTGTAGGGGCAACAAATACAAATAATATAAAACATAAAGCCCAAAAGAAAATTAAAAATAATTTATTTTAAAAACTCATACTATTTTTCCATCCTGCCCTAATTTTCATATTCTTATTTCTTGACCTTCATTATCATCTTTAATTACTGCATCATAATATCATATGGTCTTTTCTAATTAGTAACAGTAACAACTAAAACAAATCTGTCATTCTGGAACTAGTAAAAATGGTGAGTTACAAAATCTCAACTCTTAAAAAAAAAGTCTCAACTCTTTGAGTTTGTTTTTGTAAGAATTTCAGTAAAATTATTTATACATCAAGTATAATTTTGATAGATATTTGATAACATAATTGTCCTTTAGAACAACTGCATTACTGGGGCGCCTGGTTGGCTCAGTTGGTAGACATGCAATTCTTGATCTCAGGGTTGTGAGTTCCTGCTCCATGCTGAGTGTAGAGATGACTTTAACATAAAACCTTTAAAAAATAAAATTTGCAACACTGTAATTAATTATCATATGCTAGTTTTCACCAGGAATTCTTACATAGTAAAATGCAAAAGTAAACCTGTGGGTTTTTTTCTTCAAAATTTATTCAGAAACTGACTCTCACCATCTGTGCAGTTACAAATCTTGTCCAATTATCATCTCTTACCTAGATCATGGTAAATATCCTTGTCTTACTCCATTTGGGCTGCTATAACAAAATATCACAGACCTTATAAACAACAGAAATTTATTTCTCATGGTTTTGGAGGCTGGGGAGTCTGAGAGTGAAGTGCTGGCATGGCTGAATTCTGGGGAGGGTCTGCTTCTGGTTCAGAGACCACGCCTCTCCACGTCCTCGAACGGCGAAAAGACTAGGGGTCTCTGTGGGGTCTCAATTAGAAAGCCCTAATTCCATTCATGAATGTGTGCCCTCATGATTTAAGCAGCACCCAAAGTCCCCACCTCCTAATACTATCCTTCTGGGGCTAGGATTTCAACATATGGACTTGGGAGACACAAACATTCAGATCACAGGAGTCTTCTAACTAGTCATCCTGTTTCTATTCTGGCGTCCTTACAATCAATTCTCCGCACAACACAGAGCCATCATTTAAAAGCTATGTGAGATCTGCTGAATCCCACGAGGACTTTCTGTCTTACTCAGCAAAAGCCACAGTGCATATAATGTCTTACAAACCCTATGCGGTCTGACGACCTTGTCTCCACTCTCTCCCTCCCTCTCTCAGCTCCAGCCACATTGTCCTCCTATTTTGTTTTGTTTTTTCAAAAGGTGCAGTCATGCTTGCATCCCAGGATCTTCTCATGAGTCATTTCCCTCTGTCTGGAGTGCTTTTCTTTCTGATATTGCGTACCTCACTCTTTCACCTCTCTCAAGTTTTGCTTAAATGTCATATCTCAGTGAATTATTGCTTATTACCATGTCTGAACATGGAATATGCCTGAAAACCTGGCCACCTGTTCTAATTTTTTCCAGAATATTTATAACTTATTAACTTACTCTAATTGTACTACTTATTAGGTTAATGTTAATGGTCTGTTATATCAGTCCATACTATAATATGTGTATAAAGTCTGAAATTAATATTTTCAAAGAAGAGAAGAAAAGAAAGGAATGAAGGAAAGAAAACCAAAAAGGGAAAAGTAAAATGCAAAAAAAAAAAAAGTAGTGAACATAGAAATTAGTGAGCATGTTGGTAAACCTACGTAATTACAGACTTGAACAAATTAATAATGATGATTAATAGAAGGGGATAGAGCTAACAGATATGATCATGATAACAGGAAAATAATAGAAGGGGAATAGTGTTTTTATATTTTTAGCCCCTTGCATTATTATGCGATATTGTTAAGACTAGACTGTGGTTTGGCTGGGCGGCTCAGTCAGTTAAGCTCAGGTCATTATCTGGGGTCCTGGGATCCAGCCCTGCATCGGGCTCCCTGCTGAGCAGGGAGCCTGCCTGATTCTCTCTCTCCCTCTCTGCTCCCCCTGCTTGGGCACACAGGCTCTCTCTGTCAAACGAATAAGCATAACCTTTAAAAAAAAAGACTAGAATACAGTTTAAAATATAGGGACATTTGTAAAGAAAAAATATTGTTAGTCAAAAACTAACATAAAAAATAAACTGAAAAATCTACATAGTTAGAAATTTTAGGCAGCTTCTTCAGAAACTGAATGTCAAACAGATAAAGTGGCAATAAGATTACTGAAAATATAAAAAAGGAGATTATAAGAGTGCCTGAGTAGCTCAGTAGGTTTCAGCTCAGGTCATGATTTGGGGCTTGTGGGACTGAACCCTGTGTCAGGCTCTGCACTCAGTAGGGAGTCTGCTTGAAAATTCTCTCCCTCTGCCTCTTCCCTGAGTCTCTCTCTCTCTCTCTCTCAAATGAATAAATAAATCTCTCTCTCTTTTTTAAGATTTTATTTATTTATTTGAGAGAGAGAGAGTGAATGAGAGAGAGCATGAGAGGGAAGAAGGTCAGAGGGAGTTGCAGACAACCCGCGGAGCTGGGAGCCTGATGTGGGACTCTATCCCAGGACTCCAGGATCATGACCTGAGCTGAATACAGTGGCTTAATCAACTGAGCCACCCAGGCATCCCAAATCTCTCTCTCTTTTTTTAAAGATTTTATTTTTTTATTTGACAGAGAGACACAGAAAGAGAGGGAATACAAGCAGGAGGAGTGGAAGAGGGAGAAGCAGGCTTCCCGCTGAGCAGGGAGCCCAATGCCAGGCTTGATCCCAAGGACCCTGGGATCATGACCTGAGCGGAAGTCAGACGCTTAATGACTAAGCAACCCAGGTGCCCCAATAAATAAATACTTTTAAAAAACAAAATTATCAAGTTCTATTTTATGAACATGTAGACAGCCTTTCTGGAACAATGAGAGAAAATAAATCCTTTCAATCATGAAAACTACCTACATACAAAGGAACATCTGTATTTTTTCATTATAATGTTATACAATCAGAGTAGGACACACACACACAGACACACAAACACTAAAAACACACTGCTTAATAATCCACTGCTCAAAGAATAAATTGTAAGGAAAGTTACAAATTAGAATTGTAAAACAATGAAAGTAATAGAGATTAAAATGCATAAATCTCTCTTAAAGCAGTATACTGAAGGAAGTTTAACTTTGATATCACAAAATCATAAATCAGGACTAAAAATTAATGAGCTAAGTGCTCAAATTGAGACAGAGATGGAATGACAGAGAAAGCCCATAGAATAAGATCATAATAGTGAGAAAAGAAACTATTTTTGTAAAAAGGAAAAATAGAAAATATCAACAAAATCAAAAGGTGTTAAAATTAATGAATGGTACAATACATAAGGCAAGACTGATATACAGTACTAAGAAGATAATTTTTTTTAAGTTTTATAAAGTTGAAGAGGATATAACTATAAATAGAGATTCAAGAGCATCAAAAGAAAATACTATGGAAAAATAAGGCAAATAAAATTGAAAATTATATTAAAAACACAGATCATTGGCAAATTTGACTCAAGAATATATAGGACAGAATAAGGACAGAATAGAATTGTAACCATTAAAACACCAATGTAGCAGCAAAATTCAATCCATTACAAAAGGATGGATCCTGACATAGGTAAAGAATTTTACCAATCTTATATGAACTAATACAGTTTTTAGTATGTTTACTGTTGTGCACCATCACCACTCTCTAATTCTAGAACATTTCCATCACCCTAAAAGAAAACATGTGCATGTTAGCAATCAGTCCCAATTTCCCCCTCTCTTCAGCCCCTGACAACTACTATATAATACTTGTTTTTAAATTATAATCATTAACGTAAGTGAAAGCATTCACGTAGACAGACTTGAATAAATCCAATTTGCATTGGAAGGCAAGAGCAGTGTTTCCTTCACTGCTCCCTACTTCATGTTAACTTTAAATAGGAATCAACATGAAAATTTTCCCATTAAAAGGAATAACTTATTTCTCAAGTGAATTTCTCTCCTGGTAGAAGTAGTATTAACATTTTTAATAGACATGTTTTGAAGTTCAGTTCCTGAAGAGTCAGTTAAATATAAATTCATAACACCAGCATGTATTGTGCTGCATTTTTAAGATTGCAAAAATGTATATGCACTTGTATAGCATGTTATTGAACTGAGTCAACATCATTTAGCAGTATTGAGTTATTATGACCGTATGCAAACCTCTTTAAATTGGCTAGTGTATTAGCAGCATTTCTAATCTAATGTTTCTATTAGGCAAGAAAGAAATTTGAACTCCCTTCCATGGATTATCCTGGTCTCCAAATCTTTAACCTTCCTGGGCCTGAGACAAGCATCACCCCCCACCACTCCCCCCGCCCCCGGAAAACCTCACCTGATCACCCTCACACATAGATCTTCCTTCTTTGGGACTTTCTCTTTAGCACTTAATCATTTTAGACACCTAATGAAACACTGTGTTACAGTAGTTTAAGTGTGTGAACAAAGGCAATGAGAGTGATGGGATATTTTTAGATCTAACAGGTCTTTTGCATCCAAGTATTTCAGCATTAGAGTCCTTGCAGAAGCAAGGCTCTCATTTCAGTGATGGGACCATGACTCCAATCATCTTGTTAACTCCTGTTGCAAATCCTACAGGGCAGTTCTCTAAGGTATGCTAATATCTTTGCTGGTGAGGATTCGTGTTCCCTTAACAAAATCCCTTTCCTTTTTTGCCTTATTTTTTATTTTTTTCTTGTTTTTTTTTATTTAAAATCAATTAATGAACATGTATTATTATTGGCTTCTGAGGTACAGGTCTGTGATTCATCAGTATTATATAATACCCAGTGCTCATTATATCACACGCCCTCCTTTAGGTCAAGTCCATCACCTAGTTTTTAATCTCATCTATCTACTGTGACAATGGTGCTTACTTCAGATCCTAACCTATTGTTTACTTTATAACCTGAGGAAAAAAAAAAGATATTTTTTCTCCAAGAGGAAGTTGGGTGTATAACCTTTTCCGCAAACTGAGCATTAATTTCTTTATAAAAATACCTTAAAATATACTACACAACGAGGGACTGCTTAAAGTAGAAGTCTCTTTCTAGGCGTTCCTAACCTAATTGGGAAAAGGTTATACACCCAACTTTATATTTATATAAATATAAATTTATATATACCTATTAACACAATGACAGTTGTCAGGCACTGGAGCTGGAAAATCAGAAATGAGACAGTCATAGAGTTATTATTTGGTATGTAATGTAGAAAGGAGCTTTACTGAAACAAAATTTCAGAAACTAGAGATACAGGCTAAAAATGGAAGTTAAGAAAACTGAAAGATGAAGAAAAAAAAACTAGTTTGTGCGTCTCCTACATGGCCCATGGAAACTAGGGGGAAACTGTTAAATCTTATAGGATTAATAGGAAATGAATACAGTCCCTTTCAAAGTTCTTGTTTTCTGATGACTGAAAAAAATATCCCATCTTTAAGAAAAACAAACCTACAATCATGATACTTCCTATACATATATGCTAAATGACTCTTCAAGCAATTAGGATGACCCTTTTAATCACTTTCTAAATCTTGCGTGGTCAAAGAGTATATTTTGTTCACTCACAAGTAGTAGATGCTAAACAATACTGGATGAAGATTTGATGAATGAGTGATTAGGCTCATTGATACTTGTTTTTAGCTGAATACTTGGTCAATGCAAGCGATACTGTTAACTTTGAAAAATTAGCTTGAATTGTAACAGAGCTGACATCTTCCATAAAATTTCCCATTTGTCTCAAGGTCACATTTTAGAAGAATTCATTCTTACCTAATAAAGGAATACAACTGGTAACTTTTTTTCTGTTCTTTTTTTTTTTCTTTTTTTTTTATTTGACAGAGAGAAACACAGCCAGAGAGGGAACACAAGCAAGGGGAGTGAGAGAGGGAGAAACAGGCCTTCTGTTGTGCAGGCAGCCCTATGTGGGGCTCGATCCCAGGTCTCCAGGATCATGACCTGAGCCGAAGGCAGTCGCTTAACCAACTGAGCCACCCAGGGGCCCCTTTATTCTGTTCTTTATGAACTTTGTTAGTTATCATGAGAAAGGACTCCGGACAGCACTTGAAGAAGTGGGATAGTGCAAAGCTTTAGTGTCTTTGTCAGTGGAGATTTCAATAAATGCACCTTCTTGCTGAAATATCAAGGCAATGATTGTCAGGTGCTGGGCTGAAAATGGCTCCAATCCACCAATCAGGATGTATTACTATCTTGGAGGAAAATTTAAACAAAGGTCTTTTTCAGTAAAGAAAGATTACTGTTGATGTTCTTTGCTGTTAACATTCTCATTTTCATCCCATGCAAATGAACTAAGAATCTTAAATGGCTTACTTTCTCAACAATTAACTTCTCATCCAAATCTCAAACACCATTTTCACGACAGCATTTTGTCGGACGCAGTTAAATCACTCCATTTTTGCCTTACTGTTAATTGATTGTTAAGTATTCAGCCTTGAAAAAAAAATTACTACATAAGCAAACATTATGAAACACTCTTTCCAATAAAACTAACAATAAATTAATTTGTGTAGACAGATTCTCACCCTTTATGATAGCGCCTTTTCCCTCAATGAAGGATTAAGACATGAAACTGATAGCGAGCTTCATTCAGTGTACACATCTGTGAAGGATCCGAGAGAGTTATTTCCTATTTGGTGACTTGTCTGACTAAAAAATGAATTGCTTAAAAGTTAATTGTAACAGAAATCATTTTCATACTATTTATCATTTTGTCCCCTGAATAAAAAAACTGCTACAAAGAAGTTGCCTTGTGATTTTTACACTGATTTGTGGCGGAGAAGGAAGTGGTTGCAGGTAACCGTGCAGGGCACACTGTTTTGTCTATCATGATTTGAATCCATCTGTGCCTCTACCTCCCTAGAGACATCTCTGTTTCCTAGATAGCATGACGCTTTATAAAAATCACACATTAGTTGATAAATATGTTCACAAGTTTCTCCTTTATCATTACACCTGGTGCAAATTAGCATGTCTTTGTGGATATATATTTTTTTAAGATTTTATTTATTTATTTGACAGAGAGAGAGATCACAATGAGAGACAGGCAGAGAGAGAGGAGGAAGCAGGCTCCCAGCCGAGCAGAGAGCCTGATGTGGGCCTTGATCTCAGGATGCTGAGACCATGACCTGAGCTGAAGTCATAGGCTTTAGCCCACTGAGCCACCCAGGAGCCCTTTGTGGACATATTTAAAAAGCAAGAGATTTAACTGATTAGAGGAAGCTAAATTTTCCAACAAACAAACTGCGTCAGTTTTCACATACTTCATTCTCTCCGTGGGCTGCCTTCCTGTATACCATGTCCTTCATTCATCCCTGGATTCCCTTCCTGTAAATCATAAAGACTGGGTGCCTTTAGCATATTTTGGTACTGGTGCACTTTCTGGTCCTGTTTACTTTGTGTTGGTCATAGTAACACCTAAGTCTTTCCATAGCATACACACAAAAAGACATTTTTCCAATCACTGCCTACACATTAAAAGTTTCTACGCTTCAGATTTGGAGACAAAAATGGAAGTTCACCAAAATGGAAAAGTGATATTCTTACAATTTTGCTTGTGAATGCACCATGTGACAAAATACTGAAAGAAAAGAAGAATGTGATGTTTTCCAAAACTTTGAGGAAAAATCCATGGCACTGAAATAGGACTTTTCTGCAGCGGTGCACATCTTTACTTATCAGTATGCTAATATTTTCCAATTTGAAGAGCATTATAGAAAAGAGATAATCCAGGATATGGAAGGGGTATCCCTGAGGCATTCAAGTCATATTTAACAGAAAGCTGAGTCTTCCATTTCCTAACCAGGAGAAAGTGTATTTCTGTGTCTATTTTGTTTCTATCCATGGCTGACTACCTGAATATAGTTATTCCATAAGAACTCTTTAAAACTACAGCAAAATAGGTTTTGCTCTCTTCAAGTAGCTTGCTTTAGCATTATCACTGCATGGATGAGTGTATCTAGGAGGAAAGAGGGAAATAATATATTCCCAGGACTTAACTTTTGGGAAAAGTTAAGATATTATATGACAACATGGAAACTTTTTTTGTTTCATAAAAGTACTTCAGCTTTCTCTACAACCCTAGTTTTATGTCACCATTTCAACTTCTTTTCCACTTCTCCACCCTGCCATTGACTTTCACTGCATCAGTAGTATACATCTATTATCTTGAAACTTTATTGCTATAGGGTAAAATTATTATCAGTAGCACAACCACCTGAGAAACAAACACAGGACTTGTGTTCACATCTGTAAAACATGGTATCTGATGAGAATTGTCTAAAATTAATATGTGTTCTCCAATTTTGTCAATAAGTCTCTATTAGGGATAATCAAACATTAAAAATCTAACTCAGCCACAGAATACTAGAGTAAGATTGTGTTACAGGTTAAGATCCTTGAAAGTATACACTGAAATTGAGACTGGTATTCAGAAAATTATAGAGAAATGCCCTTAGGATCAACATGTGTGGAAGGTGAGAGAGGGAACGTGACTGGGTATAGGAAAGAGTTGGAATGAAATGCAGTCTCAACAATGGTTAGGGCCAAATGGCACAAAGAGCTTTGAAGGTTCGGGATGGATGGTTCTTAAGATTTTTCCTACATTATTGTGAGGAAGCCAACATTCTAAATATAAATATATATATATATATATATATATATATATATACACACAATATATATCGAATATATCTCTAGATATATATCTAAATTTATATATATATATAATACAGATCTCACATATATTCTCAAATATATTATATATTGTATATATCTCATATCTATCGTATTCTCAAATCCCCCAGTCATTGGATGTAGGCGATGCCTGAGAAAGGCCTTTGGGGGAACAGCTCCTCCAACCAAGGGCTAGTTCCAAAAAGGATGACAACGGAGGTTTTTAGCAATTAGTGTAACAAGCTGTTTAGTACTGAACAGAAATTTGAACAGCAAATCACAGCATCTGTTGCTGATTATCATTTTTCTCTCCAAGTCATGAAGTGTCAATTGACCTTTTCAAACAGACATTTCACAAAGTATATATTCCTTACTATAGAAGGAAGTGAAAATTAATTCACATAAGTACAAAGAATAGTATTTTTAAATATTACACATTGGAATATATAGTATTGCTTGATTTTTGTTTTATCTCCATTTACATTTAAAAGTTTAATTATTAAAACAATTGATAAAATTTTTTGAAGCCCTTCCATGTTCTAGGCACCATGCTAGAGGCTTTCATATAATCCTTCAATAAATCTAAGGATTAGTTACTGCCACACATTGTACAGATGAAGAAAGAACTCTGAGGGAAGTTAAATACATTGTTCTTCATCACACAGTTAATAGATGGCTGAGTTAAATACATTGTGCTTCATGAGTTAAATGGCTCTAACTCCAGAGCTATGTGCTTTCTATTATTCTGTATTGCTACTTTGATTAAATGGAATACACGCATAAAATAATTTTATAATTTATTAACCTTAAAATTCTGGATCCTTTGTCTATTCCATTTATAAATCACAGTGGACACTGCTCTTCATCTCAGTAATTCAAAAACTCATCTGGGTTTTTGATCAATTTCCTCAAGTATAAAATGGGAATAAAAAAGTATTTTCCTGGGGTGCCTGGGTGGCTCAGTTGGTTAAGCGACTGCCTTCGGCTCAGGTCATGATCCCAGAGACCCGGGATTGAGTCCCACATCGGGCTGCCTGCTCTGCGGGAAGCCTGATTCTCCCTCTCTCACTCCTCTTGCTTGTGTTCCCTCTCTGGCTGTGTTTCTCTCTGTCAAATAAATAAAAAAAAAAGAATATTAAAAAAAAAAAGTATTTTCCTAGGGAGTAGGAATTAAGCATCCAACTCTTGATTTTGGCTTAGGTCATGATTTCACAGTCATGAGATCGAGCTTTGTGGGGAGTCTGCTTGAAATTCTCCCTCTCCTTTAGTCCCTCCCCCTACTCGCTCATATAATCTCTCTTTCTCACAAACAAATAAATCTTTTTTTTTTAAGATTTTATTTATTTATTTGACAGAGAGAGAGATCACAAGTAGGCAGAGAGGCAGGCAGAGAAAGAGGGGGAGGCGGCTCCCTGCTGAGCAGAGAGCCCCATGCCGGCCTCAATCCCAGACCCTGAGATCATGACCTGAGCCTAAGGCAGAGGCTTTAACCCACTGAGCCACACAGGTGCCCCAACAAATAAATCTTTAAAAAATAATATTTTCCTGGGTGCCTGGGTTACTCAGTCAGATAAGCATCTGCCTTCAGCTTAGGTCATAATCCCAGGGTCCTGGGATCAAGCCCGCCCCACATCAGGCTCCCTCTTCTACCTGCTCATGCTCTTTCTTGCATCTCTCCCTCTCAAATAAACAAATAAAATCCTTAAAAATTTTTTAAAAAGTAAAAAAATATTTTCTTTATCCACGTTGCAAGTAGCTTACAATGAACAAATGAGATAATACTGAAGTGACTTAAAAACTATAGAGTGCTAAAAAATACATTTTTATATGATACTTAATTATGACAAAACAATTACATATTACAAAATACATATTATTATGATGATTATTTTTTTACACTGATTCGTGCTACAGCATCTGGAAAATAGACTCAATATGGTACAATTTTGAAAGAGCATATGCCCTCATACACATGTTCGTTGATAATATTTAGTGATGGCATCCACCTTCAGGCTTAGAAAAAAACAGTAAGGGGTGCCTGGGTGGCCCAGTGGTTAAGCCTCTGCCTTCAGCTCAGGGCATGATCCCGGAGTCCCCGGGTTTGAGCCCCACATCGGGCTGCCTGTTCGGCGGGAAGCCTGCTTCTCCCTCACTCACTCCCGTTGCTTATGTTTCCTCTCTCGTTGTGTTTCTCTCTGTCAAATAAATTAAAAAATCTTTTAAAAAAACACAAACCAGATACTATGAATATTGAGTAGAAATAAAGTCTTTATTTTTATTCTGATGAAACAAAACAATTTTTAAAGTAATTTTGATAGTTACAGCAGTTATATAAAGGTACACTTTGCTTTGTAAAAAATCTGGCATCGAATGATTAAGAACAGTTGTATTCTTGAATTCTACCACTCCTTTACTCTTTTGGACTTCCATATTCATATGACCAATAGTCAAATG
>PITA01015900.1:0-13753 GCA_004023965.1 Spilogale gracilis
TGACTTTATTCCTGCTCAGATAACTGCTAATTATAGAGGTGGGTATTTTACATGTCATTCTGTCTTAAGCAGGCTTTGCGTACCTTGTTACTACTGCTCCTTGTTATAGTACACATTACAATGTTACACAGTGTTATAACTTCTTATCACCTTGAAGGTACTATTGTATTTTTGATATAGTAAATTTGAATGTTTATTGTAGAATGAACTCAAGCTTTTGAACAAGATGCAGTGTAAACTTTGGAGTAAAGGTGTTTCAGTTTAAGGGTGCCTGGTGGCTCAGTCAGGTAAGCGTCTTTGGCTCAGGTCATGATCTTGGGGTCCTAGGATTGAGCCCTGTGTCAGGCCCCTGCTCAGTGGAGGGTTGGCCTCACCCTCTCCCTCTGCCCCTCCACCCCACATATATGTTCTCTCTCTCTCACACTGTCTCTCAAATAAATAAATAAATAAATAAATAAAATCTTTAAGAAAAAACTTAAAGTTTAGATTTTTTTGGTCAGTTATTAGCTATTGTAGCCTTAGAAAGTTATGTAAGCTCTTTGTTTTGCAATTTCTTCATTAATAATTGGATTAATAATAGTACCTATATAGTTTTGTGACGATTACATATATAAGTATATATTAACATTAATATATTCATATATAATTGTATAATAAAATATATAAAGAGAAAAAAAGGCAGGGTATATAGTAATTACTCAGATGTTAAAAATAAATGTATAATAGGTATTAATTATTAAGTTGAAAAATAAAAATCAAAGGTTGTCACTGAACTCTAACATTGTGATATCTCTCCCCTTTCTAAATGGTTAAGGAGATAAAAACCATTTCTTCTGTCTTCATGCCTAATTATTCTAATTAAAGAATGGCATTTCTTCATGGTGGCCAGGACGAACTACTTGTTATTTTTTTTGTTATGAAAGAATGATAAAAGGTCAATATGATAATAATACTGAGTAATAGTTATGGGGGTACATAATGACAGAGTTCATTTAAAGGAATATTGAACTTTACGCCAATTAATTGGATCACTTTGATGAAATGAATACAGATTTCCAAAACTGACTCGAGAGGAGCTTGAAAACTCAGAGAGTCCTGTACTAGTTAAAGAAATTTAGTTCACATTTAAAATGTCACACAAAGAAAACTCCAGGCCCTGGAGTTTATATTCACTTACTGTATTAAGTGATCCTGCTACATTACTGAATTGTTGTATGAGTTCTAGCAGCTTGGGGGTGGAGTCTTTGGGTTTTCCATATAAAGTATCATGTCATCTGGGAAGAGAGAGAGTTTGACTTCTTCTTTGCTAATTTGAATACCTTTCTCACTCACTCTCCCTCTCTCCCTCCCTATGCTTTATTTCTTTTTGTTGTCTGTTGTTGCTAGGACTTCTAACATTATGTTGAACAATAGTGGTGGGAGTGGGCATCCTTGTCTTGTTCCTGATCTCAGTGGGAAGGCTGTCAGCTTTTCCCTATTGAGAATGTTATTAGCTGTGGATTTTTCATAGATTGTATGAGGTTGAGGAATGTTTCCTTTATCCCTATACTATGAAGAGTTTTAATCAGGAATGGATGCTGTATTTTGTGAAAGGCTTTTTCTGCATCATTTGAGAGGACCATGTGGTTCTTGTCTCTTCTGTTATTGATTTGTTCTATCATATTGATTGATTGGCGAATTTTGAACCACCCTGGCATCCCATGGATAAATCCCACCTGGCCATAGTGGATAATCTTCTAAATGTACTGTTGGATCTTATTAGGTAGGATCTTGTTGAGAATCTTGACATCCATATTCATCAGGGATATTGGTCTGAAATTCTCCTTTTTGATGGGGTCTTTGCCTGGATTTGGGATTAAAGTAATGCTGGCTTTAAAAAAAGAGTCTCAAATATATCCTTCTGTTTTTATTTTTTGAAACAGCTTCAGGAGAATAGGTATTATTTCTTCTTTGAATGTTTGATAGAATTCACCAGGGAATCTGTCAGCTCACAAAAACCTTGGGAAGTTTTGATTACTGCTTCAATCTCTTTACTATATATTGGTCTATTTAGGTTGTCAATTTCTTCCTGTTTCAGTCTTGGAAGTTTATAGGTTTCCAGGAATGCATCCATATCTTCTAGGTTGTTTAATTTATGGGCATATAACTGTATATAATAATTTCCAATGATTGTTTCTATGTTCTTGGTGTTAGTCATGATACCTCCCCTTTCATTCATAATTTTATTGACTTGGGTTCTCTTTCTTTTCTTTTGGAGTAGTTTGGCCAGTGATTTATCGATCTTATTAATTCTTTTGAAGAAGCAGCTTCTAGTTTCGTTGATGTGTTCTACTGTATCTCTAGTTTCTAATTAATTGATCTCTGCTCTAATCTTAATTATTTCCCTTCTTGTGTGTGAGGTTGGTTTAATTTGTTGTTGATTCTCCAGTTCTTTAAGGTGTAAAGAGAGATGGTGTATTTGGGATTTTTCCATTTTTTTGAGTGAGGCTTGAATAGCTATGTATTTCCTCCTAGGTTTGCCTTTGCCATATCCCATAGGTTTTAGATTGATTTATCTTCATTCTCATTGATTTCTATGAGATGTTTAAGTTCTTCTTTGATTTCCTGGTTGATCCACAGATTCTTGAGCAGGATGGTTTTTAGCTTTCGAGTGTTTGAATTCCTGCCAAACTTTTTCTTGGGGTTAAGTTCCAGTTTGAAGGGATTGTGGTCAGGGAATATGCAGGGAATAATCTCAGTCTTTTGGTATAGGTTGAACCCTGATTTGTGACCTAGTATGTGGTCTATTCTGGAGAAAGTTCCATGTGCAGTCAAGAAGAATGAGTCTTTTGTTGTTTTGGAGTCTTTGTGTTGTTCTGAATATATCTGTGTGGTCTGTCTAGTCCAGTGTGTCATTCAAAGCTGTTGTTTCTTTGTTGCTTTTCTGTTTAGATGATCTGCCCATTGCTGAGAGTGGGGTGTTAAGATCGCCTACAATTAATGTATTCGTATCAATATGACTTTGTATTTTGCTTAACAGCTGGTTTATGTAGTTGGCTGCTCCCATGTTGGGGGTATAAATATTTACAATTATTAGATCTTCTTGGTGGATAGACCTTTTAAGAATGATGTAGTGTCCTTCTGTATCTCTGACTGCAGTCTTTAGATTAAAATTTAATTTATCTGATATGAGAATCACTACTACAACTTTCTTTTGAGGCCTGGAGGCATGAAAGATGGTTCTCCATCCCCTCACTTTCAGTCTGGATGTATCTTTAGATTTAAAATGTGTCTCTTGTAGATAGCATATAGATGCGTCCTGTTGTTTTATCCAGTCTGCAACCCTGTGCTGTTTTATGGGAGCATTTAGGCTGTTGAGAATTCTTATTGAAAGATATGTTTTTATTCACATCAGGTTGCCTGTGAAGTTCATGTTTCTATAGATTACCTCTGTAAATTTCTGTTCTGTGTGACTCTTGGATTCTTTCCTCTTTTATAAATCCCCCTTAATATTTCTTGTAGTGCTGGCTTGGTGGTCACATAATCTTTTAGACCTTGCTGATCCTAGAAGCTCTTTATCTCTCCATCTATTTTGCAAGTGAGCATTGCTGGATAGAGTTCTCTTGGCTGCATTTTTTTTTTTTTTAATTTAGTGCCCTGAATATGTCTTTCCAGCCATTTCTGGCTTGCCAGGTTTCTATGGACAGATCTGATGTTGTTTTGATGGTCCTTCCTCTGTACATATGGGGTCTCTTCCCCCTAGCTGCCCTTGAGACATATTCTTTGACTTTATGATTTGCGAATTTCACAATTATGTGCCTGGAGGTTTTTCTAGCCTCATTGATCTTGGTTGTTGTCTTATCTGCCTCTAGGACAGAAACACTTGTTCCATTCCCCAGATTAGGGAAATTTTCATTCCAGATTTGTTTAACTCTATCTTCTAGTCTCTTTCTACTCCCTCAGGGATCCCAATAATTCTGATATTGGTATGTTTCATAGCATCATTTATTTCCCTAATTCTGTTTTCATGGGATTTTAGCTGTTTGTTCCAAGCCTTCTCCTGCTGCTCCTTCTCAGTCTGTCTTCTAGATCACTAATGCAATCTTCTGCTTCACTTACCCCAGTTGTTAGATTATTTAGATTAGTTTGGATCTCATTGATAGCATTTTTAACCTCTGCCAGGTCAGTTCTCACTTCTGTCCTTAGGGATTCTATGCTGCCACTAATGGTCTTTTCCAACTCATCCATTGCTTGGATAATTGCTACCCTGAATTCCATTTCCGTCATGTTGTTCTGTGACAGAGGTTGCAGTCTCTGAATTTTTATTCTGTTAGTGTGTTCCTCTCCAAATCATTTTGGTGAGGGGTGATTGAGGGGATGTGTAGCTAAATATCTCAACCATAATCTAGGCAGATTACCTTTTGGAAGGTTTTGGAGCAATTGATAGTCACCACCAAAAAGAAAGAGGAGAGGAAAAAGAGAAAAAAGAATGGGAAAACTCAGCCAGAATGGGCCCCAAAGTAGGATTTATATGGCACAAAACCAAAAAAGAATAACAAAAAAACTGTCAAAAGTAAAAGAAAAAAAAAAAAAGCAAAACCCAACCCAAATGATCCCCAGGAATAAGATTTATATAGTACAAAGGCAAAAACAAATACACAGAAACACTGACAGAGAATAAGATGGGAAGGTGGTTACAAACCCTTACTGTGGGCGAGGAAAGTATTTTAGTTCCTCCTGGGTGTATTTATTTTTGTTAGAGGAGTCAACTTTCCAGAGATATAGGGAAATTAAAACTGGTTTATATATAGGGTATAATATAATAGTATTGAATAGGAAAGAAGGATTATCTTGAAGCTTTTATCTATATGTATATTAAAAAAATAACACAGGTAAATGTACGAAAAAAGTTCAAGTTAAAAAGTTATTATGGAATGTCTTATTACACATCAAGTTGTAATAAGTAGGTTGAAAAAATAAAAGAACAAGAATTGTGAGAATGAATTTAAAATTTAGAAAAAAATTAAAAATATAAATTTAAAAAATGAAGAGAAAAGCTGCATCTGTAAAATATACAGGTTTTGAGGTAGTACCAGGAGCTTAATATATTGTTTTTTCCCTGATCTTGAGGTTTTGTAGTTTTATGGAGACCCTTTGGTGATTGTCCTCTTGTTCTTTTGGCTTGCCTTCTGTAGGAGGGGCCTGCTATGTTGTTTTTTCAGTCATATTTGGGGTGAGTTGCCTTGCCCCCTATCAAGGGGCTGGACTCTATGGAAACTGGTTTTTCAGGCATTTGTACTCTGGAGGTTTTTGTTCTTTGGTGGCTTTTTGTAGCTTTTCAGAGAGTCAGAGCAAAGTAAGCTGTCTGTCCCCAGACTTCGGTCTCAAGGATAAGCCTCAGTCTGCTCACCCCTGGATGGTCCAAAACACACAGATGCCCACTCTACAGAGGTCCCTGCACACCACAACCTCTTGGAGGTGGCGTGCACCCCCATCACCACCATCATGGTTGCCCAAGGCCCCCCACTTGTCTCTGTACCCCTGTGTTACAGAAACTGCAAGTGATATTGGTTTGGGTGGTTCTGCCATTGGACCACTGTCTGGAGCTCACACCCCGGCTAGGTGCATTCAGTCGCCACACCTCCTCCCCCGCATGCTTGTGGAAGGCCGTGGGCTGAGGGGCCTATGGCATGGGTGGGGGTACACCTAGTTCAAGTGGTGCTGCTAGCAGCAGAAAGCCTTGGGCTCAGCGACCAAGATCGGAGTTGCCACCAGGCTCACTAGCGCATGGGCAGGCACTGGCTGTCTCGGGACCATAGGCTTAGGTCCATGCCCGTCGCCGCCTGATTCCACCAGTTTTTACTTAAGACCCTTTGTTTGTTTGTTTTGAGTGTTTTTTTTTTTTTAAGATTTTATTTATTATTTGACAGAGATCACAAATAGGCAGAGAGACAGGCAGAGAAAGAGGGGGAAGCTGGCTTCCTGCTGAGCAAAGAGCCCGATGTGGGCCTCAATCGCAGGTCCCTGAGATCATGACCTGAGCTGAAGGCAGAGGCTTAACCCTCTGAGCCACCCAGGCGCCCTTTTTGTGTCCTTTTAACCAGACTCCAAGTCGATGCTGGTCTCCATGCACAGGGCTCTTTGTGTTGGGGTATTACTTTCCAATGGATTGCTTCTGGTGGCTCCCTCCCCCTTCTGTTTATCTCTGAAATCAGTCTGAATGTTCCCACTTCGCTTTACCTCTCCAGTGATGCTCTTCTGTCCCCATAGAGATCCAGAAGTGTGTAGTCTTATATCTCAGGCTGATTTCATGGGTGCTCAGAGTGTTGTGGTAGATATCTAGCTCACTTCAGGGGACCTGCTGAAACAGGGTCTCCTACTTCTCTGCCATCTTGCCACCCTGCCTATAGCTCCTGTGACTTTCTTAATAATTTTTATTTTTTTTCCTTTTAGCTTTATTCTAAAAACACAATCTATGATACATGGAACATACAAACTAAATTAATCAACTCTTTGTTGTTGGTAAGGCTTCTGTTCAACAGTAAACTATTAGTTGTCAAGTTTTTGGGGAGTCAAAAGTTACACAAGGATTTTCAAATGCTCAGAAGTTGGCACCCCAACCTCAGCACTCTTCATGGGTCAACCGTATTTACTGAGAAGCAACTTGGGATAGAACCACTTTTCTGGTTCAGAAGGCTTTGATGTGGAGTGATGGCTCTCTGATGAGATTGGAAGAGAAATAGATGTTTTCAGAAGGTGTAATAGAACAGATTGGAGCGAGGTCCTTAATACAAGGGTGAAGAAGATGCAGAGAGCATAGAAGTGAGGGTTTGAGAAGGGAAAACTTACTTTTAACTCAAAGAATCTTATAAACTACATGGAAGTAAATGTCCTGTCCTTAATTTAAACTGAAGGAATCACTTCTGATCTGTCTATTCTTCCACCGAAAAATGCCTACTGAACTAAGATGCCATTTTCTAAGAAAATTTCTTTTACCCATGTTTTAAAACATGTTAGGTGACATTCTTTTTTAGTACCACAGCACATCATGCTTTTTATATACATGATTTACTGCATTTGTTCCCCCACTAATTTCTTCCTGTGTGTCATCTTTCCTTGCATGCTTAGTTTTATGTAGAATTAGCTGTTTAAGGGATTAGTGACAGGTGAAACTTGGGATTTCCACCCAATTCAAAATTAGGAGAGTTCCCAGCCTAATAACTTACTGTAAAAGGCCATTGCTTACTTGTATTTTCTATAGAACCAACAGGTGCACCAACGTGCAGCTCAGAAACCAAGCTGTTTTATATGTATACTTAGATTTGAGATTGACTTTGAGACGTACTTATTGCAGACTTTATCTTTTATCTGCCAGACAAAATGTCGACTGGTTATTCTGTATCTTGGTCTCTTTAACGCTTCTGAGAGCGTTGAAGCTTTGCATGTGAGTCCTCTCAGTTATGCAGAAGCCTGTCTCTACATCCCTCACGGGGACAGTGAGCCAAGATCATCAGGACCGGCACAGTGAGAATGGTTTCTCAGCCGATTTTTAGATTGCGTTTCAGTAACTTGTGATTTCTGTCAGTGAGTTGCAACATTGCACAGGTGTACCCTTACAATCCTGGGGATGAAAAGCCCGTTTAAATAAATTCTATATTAAGTGGCTTTCATACTGTCCTAGTTCTGATTTTGTTTCAGTATCAAAATATTGCCATTAAAGAAAGCTCATACCCTGCAAAAGCTCAATACCGAGAGCTCCCTGTGAGCTGCAGTATTTTTGGGTATAGACCTGGAGAACTGGAGGAAACAGAATCGATTCTTAGGTGGTAGAAACTGAACAGGGAGCTTTATCCAAATGGAAACTGATTTTCTCACGAGGCTTTAGTTGGTATACAGGAGACTACAAGATAGAACTAGGAATCATCCAGAATTTAGGAGAAGGGCAAGAAAAATTTCCTTTTGGGCAACAAAATAAATAAATCTGTTTCTGATATATGTTTCTTGGTAACATGATTGAATGGACAAAAATCTGGTTTAAGAAGCATTCATATGTGACATCTTATCTCTGTTATAGGGCAGAATACTATGGCTCTGGGGCATTTATCTGTGTTCATATACATACATACATACATACATATATAAAGTGCATATTAATACCTTATCAGACAAAGGACTTTTCTAGGAATCCATTTTGTCCTTTTAAACACAGAATTTGTATTAGATTAGTTTTCCAATGTTCCTGATGATCAGAATCCTCTGGAGTCTTTTGAGTAAAATATAGATTCTCAGTCTTTATGTGTATCCTATCAGAAACTCCAAAAGAAATTCCTGAGAATCTGTTTTTTTTTTTTTTTTTAAAGATTTTATTTATTTATTTGACAGAGAGATCACAAGTAGGCAGAGAGGCAGGCAAGAGAGAGAGGAGAAAATAGGCTCCCTGCTGAGCAGAGAGCCTGATGTGGGCCTTGATCTCAGGACCCTGAGATCATGACCTGAGCCCAAAGCAGAGGGCTTTAACCCACTGAGCCACCCAGGTGCCCGAGAATCTGTATTTTTAACAAAAATCCTTAGTGAGTCTGATGGTAAAGCAAGTTTAGGAAATATTAGATTAAATGATGTCTAAATTAAGAGGCACAGTTTTTTTTAATGTCTGAGTCTATTTTTAAAATACCTAGAGATGAATTGTAAATGTGATTATTCATTTTAGCTTATCTGCCCAATAGCATCAAGAGGCCTATATTCTCTTATAATTGCCTTAAAAAAAACGACTTAAATGTAGTTATATGGAAGATACTTGAATATCATAAATTCATGTTTATAGTCCTAAATACAAGCTTCTGTTATTGGTGAAGATTTTGTCTGTAATTTTAGTTCTGTCTAAAGGACATTGTGCCTTTCTATCTGGTGGATAACTGGTACGGTCTCTCCAGGATATCCCACACCAGCTCCTCTCTGCTCTGTAGATCCACCGAACATGCTTCTGATCTTGATTTTTTTCAGGTAGATTTCCTAACCTGATAACCGTGTTTGATGAGCAGCTGGCATATGTATTCAGACATATTTCCAGTTACGCTTTTATTTTATATTAATCAATTGGCATTTGGATTTATATTCAGTTTCTGGGGAAAATGCCTGGGTCTCTAAGGACCAGATCCAACGTGACTGTATCGAGTCGCAGACACTGAGATAAGGCTGCTGAGCCTCCCGTGCATAGTTTCTCCTGCCCTGGAGTGTCTAGGCAGGAGGGCAAAGACCCAGATGGAAATGATCTGGGATTTCTGACCCAGGACTGATTTGAAACACTGCGGGAGACTCATTCTCTTGAAAAGAAGCCCCAGGGCAGAGAGTGGCCAGCAGAGGGCGAGAACAAAGGAGAGTTCAGGCTTCTTTTGCAGCCCATAAAGTTGAGGTGATTTGGGCTTGGATATTTTTCTCAGGCATAACTGGGACAAAGGGCCATCCACGTGAACCACCAGAGAGTGTGTTGTGAGAGGAATTGGTAACTAATTCCCTGTTTTCAAGGGGAAGTAATATACTAGTTTGTCAGAAATTGGCATTTGCTTTTTATTTTTATTTGACTTGGGGACTTCCTAGGATGTAAAATATAGTGTAAATTTTACTCTAGCTCCCTGTAGTTAAAATTAACTTTTGCAAGCATTTAGGGAGGGATGTTTAGTGCCTGTGTTAAAGGGTGTGCAACATTTATGGGTATTTCTGTGTGGTGTTCTTGTAATTCTCTGCTTTAGGGAGGTCCACTATGTACTTTAGCTTAAAGCGTGAATATATGTGAAACCATGGAGTTCCATGAGCTAAGTTCCCCTATAAGCTACATTATAATGCCCACTGTTAAGTTTAACAACCCAAATACCCTCAAATAGCTCTTCAGTAATAAATAGTTGGGATGATCACTTAAATTTTCACACAGAGGTAGTAGAGATGTTTATTTTGAGGAAGTCAGATGCGAAGAGCAATTGCAAAGTGCACATGCACCTGCTGGTAGCAAATACTTAGAAGCTGTGTTTCAGGTGGCAAACTGTGACTCTTCTAGAGAGAAAAAAAATGTAATTAAAAGTGCTGGTTTTGGGGCGCCTGGGCGGTTCAGTCAGTTAAGTGGCTGCCTTTAGCCTCAGGTCTTGATCCCAGGGTGCTGTGATCCAGGTACACATTGGACTCCCTGCTTAGCATGAAGTCTGCTTCTCCTCCCCTGCCTGCTGCTTCCTCTACCCTGCGTTTTTTTCTTTCTCTCTCAAATAAATAAATAAAATCTTAAAAAAAAAAAAAAAGCACTGGTTTCAAAAACAATTACTATTTTCACTAATATTTTAAAAATCTAAATTGGAAAAAGTGTTTACCTTAGAAAGAATTTTTAGTATATAGGAAAGTCTCATCTGTGGTAAGACTTTGAAGTACAATTAAATAATGAATATTAAGGTACCATGAAAATGAAACCATGTTTGGAAGATAGTATATTAGTAGTATGGCAGTGCTTATATACTTAGATGTTACAAATTTGTAATCAGAATAATTATCCTAATACAAAGAACTGTCTAAATTTCTATTTACAAAGATTCTCCTGTCATTTAATGCCTATATGTCACTATCTGATTAGTCAAAAATCTTAGAAGCCTGGGACTCATTGGTGGTTTCTTCAGTTAAGCAGCTGCCTTTGGCACAGGCCTTGATCCTGGGGTCCTGGGATCTAGCCCCACATGGGGCTCCTTGCTCATCTGGGAGCCTGCTTCTCTCTCTGCCTGCAGCTTCCCTTGCTTGTATGCACTCTTTCTCTCTCTCTCTCTCTGACATGTAAATAAATAAAATCTTTAAAAAAAAAAAGCTTAGAATGGAAAGGAAAAATGAAAAGTTAAAAGTTGATTAAAACTTTGACTTTGTTTTACTAGTTAAAAATTAGCTCTTTTTTGGATGTTTTGGTCATAATTTTACCAGCTTCTTTGGACCTATAGGTGAGTTACTTAAACTTTCTGGGTCTTATTTGTTAAAATTGAAAATAAGGGTTTTGGATTCCGAATGCTAAGTGCTTAATTTACAGATTAAAGAAAAGGTTGCAAGACTTCCTACAACTGATTAAAGCTATCAGTTACATAGAGAGAAAATCCCTGCAACAAACGAAGTTTATACTATTATAGAAAGAAAGCTTCAGAAACAAACTGAAGATTAAAAGGAGAACCGGGAAATGCAGATATATTTGCATTAGAAATGGAAAAAGGAAGAAAAGTATAGGAAAGCGATATAAATACAGGTAGAAATTGAATGGGAACCAGGAACAAGGCACTGTAAGGAAGGGAAAGATACAGGGAGCTGTAAAGGAAAAACAAACAAATGGAATTTGTCAACAGTTTAGATATGTGATATGAACTACTAGGAGAAGTCAATATGTATTGCACCTTTTTGTTGATATGATAATCGTATCATGTGAAACGTGGGTATGACAATATGGTATGACATTATGAGTAACACCAATAATTTCATTTTATTTTAAATGTAGTTGACATGCAGTATTATGTTCTGTGTTACAGCAGAGTGATTCAACATTTACATACACTATGAAGTGATCATGGTGATAAAGCTCGCTACCATCTGTCACTCTATAAAGTTGTTACAATATCATTAACTATATTCTCTATGGAGTACATTACATCCCTCTGTGTTATTTTACAACTGGTCATCTGTACCTTTCAATCCTCTTCCCCTATTTTACCCATCCCCCACCCCTCTCCCCTCTGCCAACCCCCAGATTGTTCTCAGTATCTGTTTGTTTTTATTAGATTCCACATGTACATACACACACCATGTATTCTTTATCCATTCATTTATTGATGGACACTTAAGTTGCCTCTATAGCTTGGTTTTTGTACATAATGCTGCAATGAACATAGGGATGCATATATATTTTCGAATTAGTGTTTTCATCTTTTTTTTGTATAAATACCCAGAAGTGGAATTACTGGATTGTATGGTATTTCTATTTTTAATTTTGTGAGGAATCTCCATACTGTTTTCCACAGCAGCTACACCAGTTTGCATTCCCACCAACAGTGCACAAGGGTTCCTTTTTTCTCTACAACCTTGCCAGCACTTGTTTCCTGTGTTTTTGATTTTAGCCATTCAGACAGATGTTAAGTGATATCTTATTGTGACTTTGATTTGCATTTTCCTGATGATGAATGACATTGAGCATCTTTCTATGCACCTTTTGACCATCTGTATGTCATCTTTGAAGAAATGCCTAGTCACATCCTCTGCCCTTTTTAAAATCAGATCTTTTAGGAGGCTACTGAGTTGTGTGAGTTTCCTGTACGTTTTGGATATTAACCCCTTAGTCACATATCATTTGTAAATATCTTCTGTGATTCAGTACGTCACCCTTTCATTTTGGTTCTTTCACTGTGAATGTAATGTCCCATATTTGCTTTTGTTTTCCATGCCTGAGAAGACAGGTCTAAAGAAGTATTTCTAAGACCAGTATAAAAGAGCTTACTGCCTATGCTTTCTTCCAGAAGTTTTATGACTTCTAGTATTACACTTAAATCTTTAATCTATTTTGAGTTTACTTTTGTATATGGTATAACAATGTGGTCTAGTTTCATTCTTTTGCATGTAGCTGTCCAGTGTTCCCAGCACCGCTAACTGAAGACTGTCTTCTCCCCATAGTATATTCTTGCCTCCTGTGTCAAAGATTAATTGATTATATAAGCAGGGGGTTTATTTCTGGACTCTCTTCTGTTCCATTGGTCTCCGTGTCCATTTTTGTGCCAGTACCACACTGTTTGGTTCCCACAGCTGTGTAGGATAGCTTGACATCACAGAATGTGATACCTCCACTTTGTTTTTCTTTCTCAGGATTGCTTTGGCTGTTTTCCAAGTGTTTTGTGGTTCCATGCAAATCTTAGAATTTCTTTGTTGTAGTTCTTTGAAAAATGCCGTGGGTATTTTGATAGGGATTACACTGAATGACATCAGTAATTTCAGTTGAAATTAGAAGTTGCATTTTCCCCTGAAGCATTCGGGTGCTTATTAAGTACTTATTGTGTGCTCAACACTGTTGTAGGTGCTGTGTATCCCTCAAAGAGCATCATGGAGCCTGTCCTTAAAGTCTCCTAGAGGAGACAGACAAACATTTAAATGTACAAATACTGATATAATTAAAAATTATGAGACATTTGTAAAGGAAAGTCTCTGTGTGATAAAGGTAGGCTTCTCTCAGGAAATAACATTGACATTGACACTGGAAATCGGATTTTTAATTAGCGAGAACTACTTGGTGGGCATCATAGGATATTAAAGTAGCACAAAAGGTGCTTTAGGTAGGGATCAGCTTTAAGTTGTCACATAGAAGTGTAGGGTTTATTATTTGGAGCCTCCTTTCATGAGAAGACTGAGAGGTAGATAATAGTGTAAAAGAACATTGTATATAAAAATAGTAAGTTACAGTTCTTTTTTCCCTTTAAATATTATCTTTAATGGTGTAGGGTTTGAAAAATTAGCCTCATGATTGGAAAAAAAATAACAGTAGGAATTTTAGAACTCTGCTGCTTAAAGAAATTTCAGTCTGGCATGTGTGAGCCAATCACTTGGGCCAGTATTATATTGTAGTAAATTCTTATTATACGTTACTGCATCATTTTTAAATAATAAAAAGCCTACTTTTATGAACTTTTAAGTCAATAGTTCCAAACCTTCTTTACTTTTTTTCTTCTTTGATATGGACCAGGCTATTTTCAATTAAGTGTTTCTTTGTAACCTCTGATCAAATAGG